>PQXJ01000186.1:0-67358 GCA_004786225.1 Botryotinia narcissicola | reverse complement strand
GGGGAATGCATTTGAATATTATTTTTATCCGAGGTGCTGGTGGGTGGTTGGGGTGAGGGGAATGTAAAAGGTAATATAGATATGCAAAGGTGCTTGAAAGATACATTTTGAACCTAAAAGGCGGATTTGAAAAGATATTTATAAAAAGTAATCTAACACACATCTTTTATGATTGAATTCTTAATTCTAGAGAGTATATGAAAGATAGCCACTTCATCAGAATTCTCATCTAAAATCTCCACATACACTTTTTACTTCTGTGGTTGTAGATATTCGAAAGCTTCCTCGGTTATATTCCATTCCATACATTCTCTTCTTACGTTAATTTTTCTTCTCATATAATTTTTCTCTCGTATGTTCATACACGTTGTTATGTCTCTCCCTTTGCTTCATCTTTACCCTATACTTTATGATTTTACACACTTGCCCCCTTCAGCCTTTGATTGCTTCTCCTTCTCCTTCTCCTCAATGTCTATCGGGGGAAACAATAAATTTTCTCAATAAAATAAGACTGCATCTCTCTCCACTCAATATCAAAGACCTCGAGCTCAATAATTCGAAGTAGAGTGTCCAATAGTCCAGAGGGTCGAGTAGATGCGAGCTTTCACTGATCGAGAAACAGATCCATATTCGAATTGATAGTTTAAATTGGTACCTCAAATCGATTGAATATTCTAGTCTGATCGAGAAACTGAAAGCTTCTGAATGTCGGGCTGTATGTAGTCCGAGCTATCGGAAATGTTGCTTCAAGGTATGTATTGACTGCGAAGGAGAAAGTATTAGACAATCCAATCTTACTCTTTGATCTTGAATGCTTATTTCCACACAATACTCCATCGACTTCCATTCAAGTCTCGGCTCGAGAAATGAAATCGTTACATTCACAACCGAAAACCCTACCCCAGAAATGTAGAAAGGATACCGTGTCGTCGCACAACCAATAGAATCATTTCCCCAAGCGCGCCACAGCATAGACAAAGAGGAGGTGGCTTGCCTACCTTTCAAGCGCCCTACACCACTCAGCGTTACATCGAAGCAATCTGTCAAAACCACCGACAGCCATACGTTCCGCATCCTTCATCGTCTAACGTCCTGAACGCTGTGGCAATGGGTAGTTATCTTACAGCACAATAGAGTATCCGCTCGGAGATTTAATTCGCTCGTGGGCAGGGAAAACAGACAGATCGAAATTTCCTGTTCTTCTGAAGGATTTTTTAATCCGTCCCTGACAAAGCATTTTGTTTTCGTGGGCCGGCGGGATACTACCATTGAATCGACAGGCTGAGACAGCTGAGACAGAGCGGGTATTTCGAAACGCTAAAACACTAAGACGACAAGATACTACATATCTACGGTGAATTTGCATGCATGCACGCACGTGAAATGCACCAATGTATCAATGCTCTGCCATTCTTCTTGGTAAGAAAGATTTCCGTGATGTAGTATACCTGCCTTGCAAGCATTATGAGAACGAACGGGATTCGAATCTCACATTGAGATTGAAAATCCTCGGTCAGCGTGAGTAATCTTGCTTCCATAATTCCTATTAAACACTGCACTACAGTATGAATGACATTTCATTGAGTGATATCAGCGTAAAGATAAGATAAGTATAAGATTGCGAGCAGCATAGCAATTTTCAATATAAGCCAACGAAAACATGATGGTACCTTATTTCTTACTATGCAGACCTACCCAAGACACATTATAAGTCCGAATCCGAGTCTGAGTCCGAGGTAACGGTAATTTCGGAGGGTTTGTTCTTGATCTCCAATGGAAAACTTCGACATGAATTTGCCTCCGCTTTTGAATAATCTTGGCAAAATTGCCTTGGTCAGATGAATGGGATATTAATTATTTTATTCCAACCTTCCGTTGTACCTGAATGTGCCTCATTTCGTTTCTTTCGAGTTGATTTGTAAAGAACATGCTGCACAAGAAAGTTACTTTGATGTAATAGCAGTGACTTTAAAATTCCATCTCGTATGGACCTTGAAAATGAAGGCTGTTCATGTCAGATTGATCGTATATTGAAAGGTTTTATTGGCCAGGTGTATTTAAGAGACTTGAGGCATTCAAGATTTTCTGACCCTAGAATTAGGTGATGAGATATACATCTGCAAAATTAAAGACTGGCACACGAATTGGAACCCAATTGAGATGTAAATGGCTAGTATGAAACCATTGGGAAAGACTTTTTCTTGTTGCCTATTTTGTCAACCATGGTTTCGATATCTTATATTGACTTTCGAGCCTCAGAGGTGCATGTACAGCGACAGCAAGATGGGGTTAGCTCAGAAATACAAATCCCATAACTGTTGACATCAAAAATTGTGGCAGCCCTAGACGAGCAATCAGTAGCTGACTGTCAGTCAGATCGACACATCTATCCACAATAACCCATGCGTATCCGTAGAAATAAAAAGGAGAACGATACATGGTGGGAGTGTGGATATGCAGTCTTCCTGGGTTGCCGAAGGAATCATTCCACTTTTTATCTTGAAAGCTTGTTTATAGTGGCTTGAGTCGAACTTTGACTTGGCGATAGCTTCGGAACGCGTCAAATATATGGAGAAAAAAGGTTCTAGAGTATAGATACACATGCTTCTAAGTTCTGATCTTCTTCTCCCTCAAAGTCCCTTCTCCTGAACTATGGGTATTATGGAGCCTCCTTTTTTTCTATGAACCGATCATTTCGAGCTGGCTGCATTGAACACAGTCTCGTACTGAGATATGATTCTTTTTTTGGAAGATTGTTGTCGTGGAGCCTGTGGGGACCATTCGATTGCTTCTGCTAAGACTAGACATTAGTTTTACAGCCGACTCTGTATACATATCTTTTGCATCGTTATGGTACGATTGGATAGGTATCAAGATACAACACTGAATTGTGCATGGTGTAGAAATTTGACCAACTATCCAGGACATCCGAAGTTTCCGCTCTTCTATGATTGTCGATAGAAAGAAAATATGCGTGTCAATCCAATGCGGACTTCGTTATCAACGAAAATACCGGCTTTCCATAGAACCTTGTCGTGCTGCATTCATTATACCTGCATGCTCAGGTTGACCAGGATTTCGATAGTTCTTTTTTCCCACTGTGCTCTACATTAGTATCCTCGTAGCTTTTTCATCGCACAGACAATCATCTCATCATCAATGCCCCCTTACCATCAATATATAAATTATTGACCCTGAGATTCCAACTTTTGATAAATTACCGTGAGCCTTGTAGGGCCTGAGACACATGCTGTCATTGTTGCAAGGTAGAAGGAAACATCGAGAGATTGAGAGTGAAATCTGATGGATTTCTTAAATTTTGTGCCACTGGTCATTATATATTCGGATGTCCACGCGAGATTTCGTGGCCAGTCTATTGTCAAGATATAGTACGTGAGTGGGTGGTGAGGGGAGCCAACGCATGATAGACGGTTTGGTCTGGCGGCCTTCAAAAGGAAGGATTTGACAAGGAACATGAACGCGTGCGAGCAGGCGGACGGGCCATATATTGCGGGTATTGAAGATTATTTTTGTGACATCAATTTTTGATTATCGTGGGGTGGTTGTTAAGTCTTTGGAGAATGAATACCTACCTAGGTCCCTTCGTCCTATAGGGTGCGTATTCCGTATGCCCGTATGCGATTTGCTTTTGGACTTCGTGAATGGGATTGATTATGAATTTATGAGAGACCAACTGTTTAGGAGGATTTTAGCTATTGCTATTCGACGTGGTAGACTAAGTTGAGTGCCCCTGCAATCGCAATTTGGTATTTATTTGCACAGCCTTTCGGACGTGGAGCGTCTTCCCCTACCTAGGCAATAAATCTGTCCATTGTCATCTCATTCAGCCTCCAGAAGATGTATGCTTTACTCTCAGCCTATAAAGTATCTCTTCCTGATATTGCGCCTCTTCAGAACCCAAGCACCGCCTATGTTTCGAGTTAGGGGCTCTACTGCATCTGTTATGGGCGCTTACACGATTGTTTATCTAGATTCTCCCGACCTTACTGTACGTAGGTACTTTGAGTTCTTGAGAGACAATTTTGAGATACTCCTATTAGATAGTACTAGGTAGGTACCTGAGGTTTATGTGATATAAGGTTTCAGTCCCAGTCCCAGTTCCAGTTCCAGTTCCAGTTCTAGAAGGGCTCACACTCCCAACGGATTTTATTTCATTCGTCTAATTATAGTCGGCTCTTCAACTAGTCGGCCACTCGAAGAGCCGACTACTAGCTTTGCTCGCTCTGTTACTCATTTTTGCGGCTGGAGGAGATGAACTAACGTGTACTAGGTACGTACCTAGTTATATAATTATCATGAAGTCGGTTTGAAGTTCCGGCTATATTCATAGTTCGCGGGTAGCTCTGAATTGGACAAGATTGTAGGAGTGACGTTTTGTGGGATACCCAATAGAGTAAAGTAGAGTCAAGTAGAGCAAATTCTGGCGGTTTCTTTCACGCCGGTTCCCGTACCTAGTTGATATCTAAAAGGAAATCTTGAATTACTTTGGTCGATATCAATGATTATCAATGCAAATCTCAAATAGATCGATTGATGCTTTGGTTCGTATGCAGTCGTTCCTTCCTTTTTTAATAGCACAATAGCACAAGAGTACGATAGTACAATCGCAACTATCGTCGGTACTAGGTGGTTGATACTTAGGTGAGTACCTACCTTCGCAGGGTCTTTCTCTTCGCATCCGCCAAAATTGTTACTTCCTCGTGAAAGTTTAGCGGCGGGAAGGATCCTGTTGTATCAACTTCTCAGGTGGTAGTATTCATTGTAACATACCTGGTACTGGTGGGTAGATACCTGTAAGTATCTTGAGAACTTCTCGATGTGTATATATGTGTGTGTATATATATGCAGTGGATAGGTTACCCACCATCTACTATTGACCATTGCCACCATCACCATCACCACCACCACCACCACCACCGTCTCTTCGACTCTCTTCGCTGAGACATTCACAACTTTGATATTAAACTTTGAGATAAGTCGGTACAGGATACGAGATAATTTGCCTTCTCTGTAAATGTTGAAGCATAACACCTCCTTTTTGCTATGATTTCTCATTTTATATTATATTATCAAAGCAACCTTTGACATTCGTCTTGGGCAAAGTGTATATGGTTGATCTATTTGATATTGGCCGGGTATCTGTCTGTATCATGCACTGTATCAATAAACGTCCCTAGTACTTCGTAGGTCCACGGGTAGCTAGATACATGCTACCTAGATAGATAACTCTCAATATTGCAATAAAAGGTATAATTACAACTTATTAGAATTCAGAACTTAAAACTTGCTTTTGCTTTTGCGTTTGCGTTTCTAGCCTTTCTTACCGTCTACCTACCTACCTACCTCCTTCCCCCCCCCTTTCCCTCGTAGTTCACTGCAGTGATCAATAAATTACTGTGATATAAGTTCATCAGCCACCTGGACAGACAATACGGAGAACCATATCGCCCTGGCGTTATGAAAATAAACAGCCTTCCATCTACCTCTCACACAAGTTCATCCACCACACATCTTGGCATCAGCACATTCATCTTTTTTCTTCTTATCAAGGGAGAGAAATAGACCAAAAAGATCGAGAAAGGGAACAACAATCCAGCAGGAACGAAAGTCCTTCTTCAAGGTTTCAGCAAGGGAAGGGAAAGGGAAGAGAAAGAAAAAAAAAAGATTCACACAAGAGGGGAAAAAATAAAATACACAAACCAAACAAAAATTCAATCGCATTCGTTCCAAGTCCTTCTCCTCTGTCAGCGCAATCAAAAACAGCGTCGGAAACTTTCCATTTCATCTATTTAATTTTTTATCCTTGGATTTTCCTTCATTCTTGTCAACAGCCTCTCTCGCAGTGTCTCTCTCTCTCATTTTCTGTTTCTCTGTCTCCCTCCCTGTCTCTCAATACCTCACTTCCTCACTACCTCACTCTTCTACGGTGCTGTCGGTACGTTCTCCATCAGAGACAGATATACTCTCGCAGTACATATATCCATTGTGCGTGCCTCTCTTTGTTAATGCTCCATGATTCACGTACGTATTCCAAGGATTATTCGGTCAAGGAAGTCAAGGAAGCCATTGAACGCATCCACCCAAAATACATACGTTCCGTAAGCTGTTGACCAATCCGACGCGTCTGTTATCTACGTAGCACATGAAGTTTATTATTAAAGTTAGACCTCTAATTCACATTGATTACTCTCCGCAGATAAATCACAAAACAACGCCAACGCCTTTTCTGCTACGCCCTGTTTTTTTTGTTTAATTCCTCGCAAATTCGCAACCTCCGAAAGAAAGTTCAAACCCCATCTGGATTCTGATTCCTGAACAACCCACATCTGCATCCACCATAATCAATAAAATCCACACTCTTTTTTTCCTGCGGTTTTAGCAGACAGCTCCAATTATTCACGGTCTTGAGATTCCACCACCCAATCCAGGTCCATCGAAAAGAGACTCGTCCCGTAACTTAAAGAAAGACAAAGGGTCTCTTCAGGCCTTCACGCTCGTTTTACCAACAAAATTAGGTCGATTAGAACTAGAAGTTCCTCGCATCTCCATCCAGGCCGCCTCGGTTTTGGCACCAAGACAGGGGAAATACAATAATACAGCTGCAAAAAGCAAATCCAATTTTACGATTAGTTTTGGCTACCCAGTTTGACTCGGTACATCAAATCGAACGAGGGACGGCAGAGTGAGCTGCTTAATCTCAAACTTGGTCAAATACTAGACCAGCATTGGTCAAGACTCAAGATGGCACCCACTCCTCCCCGATTAAGAATTCTATCAGGTTTGTCTAATGCAAATGTCCTTTATTTCCCACTCCACTTTTATATCACGCTAGCTGAGCACCCATCTCCCGCCAATATCTTCATTTTTCTTATGTTGTTGTGGTTCACCGTGTGCGATTTCGTAGATTTGTTCATATCGTCGTCGTCGTCAAAATGGGAGGCAATGAACTAATCAGTGTGTGTACAGTTGGTGGAAACGCTGTCTCTGCTTTCCTGTCATGGAGGCTTCAAGCCACCAACGCTTGCGATGTGACATTGGTGTGGAAATCTGGGTTTGATGCTGTACACCAATACGGGATATCATTCAAGTATGTGCAGATGTCAAATATATCTGCAGTAATCCACTGACCCTTCCGCAGATCTACATCTTTTGGCAACGAACGATTTAAACCACGACATGGTATGATTTTTCATTGTCGAATCCCAGCTAAGAAAAACAAGCGAATACTGATGTGTGATATCTAGTCGTCCGCACACCGGAAGAAGCTGCTAGTAACAAAGAGGGCCCCTTCGATTACGTCCTGCTTTGCGTAAAAGCCCTACCAGATGTATACGATCTCGCGGCAGTGATCGAGTCGGTCGTCACACCACAACATACATGCATATTAGTCAACACTACAAATACACTCGGTGTCGAGGCCCATCTAGAATCGAGGTTTCCAAGCAATGTCGTGTTATCACTCGTCTCTGGAGCTGAAATAGTGCAATTGGGAGCAAGCGAATTTGAACACAAAGGTTCCACCGAGATATGGGTTGGGCCGGCGACAAAGAACCCTTCAATGCCTAGCACTATACAAGGAGATATGGCTGAGGCATTGGCGATGACTTTGAGTGGTGGGCAAGTTGAGTGTCATGTTTCCCCAAACATAATGCAACAGCAGTTTGAGAGGATGATTGGGTAAACTATCATTGAAGATTCTTCGAGGTCGAATTGCTTGCTAATCCCTATTTCCAGACCCATAGCATTTCATCCACTGAGTGTAATCTTCGAAACGCCGTCGCACGCTGCGTTACTCGAGAAAGTCGGTGTAAAGTCAATGATATCTGAATTATTTGACGAATTGGTCAACCTTGCCCAAGCACAACATTGTGAATTTCCCACAAACTTCAAAGAAAAGATCATGGAGGATATGACAAAGCCTTCCGATGTCAATAGCATCTTGTATCAAGACTATGCCGCCAAGCGATCGATGGAGGTTGAGACTTATCTCGGATCCCCTATAAAACTTGCTCAGCTTGTTGGTGTCAAGGTGCCTCGGATAGAGACTCTTTACCCAATCCTCCATAATCTCAATATTGTCAACCAGCAAAGGAAAGAAACCAACCTCGCACCAATACCGTCTCCTATGGCTCCTCCCATGAGAATGTCATCTGCACCCCCTCCTAGACCTATGATGAACGGAGGACCACCTGGGAGAGGTAGAGGGCGTGGACCGTCTTTGGGTCCTCCACCGGGTATGCGGCGCGGACCAGGTGGGCCACCGAACGGTTTTGGCCGACCTCCACCAAACGGAGCTCCCCAATCGCGAAATCAGTCGAGGCGGGGGTCTTTGGAAGGTAATGATCTCGAAGAGTTCAGCCACTTGGTTTTGTATGATGATATTCCCGAAGGTGGAGAAGCACCCTATCCTGCTGCAGCTGGTGGCAGCGGCGGCGGTGGTGGTGGGGAGATTGCCCTAAGAGAGCGAGAATTAATGCTCAGACAACGTGAACTTGCTCTTCGGGAGCAGGAGATGCGCATGCGTCAAGGTGCAGGCCCCCCTCCTAGATCTCGTCGAGGTCCATCTACACCTTCAGTGCGAAACGGGGGCGGCTTTGACGATGACGATGACGACGATGACTTCTATGTTGATCCTGCAGATGCTCCACCTGTTCCTCTAATCGATCCCGACAACTTTGATATGATGAGCGTTACATCACGTCGAAACCGTGCAAAGCCGGGGCCATCCAAACAACAAATGCGTGCTAATCCAGAATTCGATAACGTCCCTCCTCCTCGTCGAGGTGGTGGATTTGTGCGTGGCAATATCCCCCGAAATTGATCCAGCGCCAGAATAATAAGTCAAGTTCCCGGCTTACACGACAATTTAATGGACGATCCCTTGATGGGTTATTCATCCAATCGATATGGTACTGTAGATAGATAAGCAATGGGTATGGATTCGAGGACGAGTTCTTTGACAGCCGCTCGGCTGGACGAGTTACAGTATGGGTCATCCGGTCCACCAACTAATGGGCAAGGTGGTCCATATCCAACTGCGAGGAGAGCAAGTCAATCACCAGGAAATCCGTATAGTCCACAAGCACAGAGAGCCAATGGAAGACCTTCGCCACCGAATGGGTATATGGCAGGATCTATGAATGGCAGGCCGTCGCCTCCAGGGGGTATGAGACAGCCTGCACCTCGGCACCCGCCGGGACAGGGGAATATGGTTGCACCGCAACAGGTTGAGCAATATGCTGGGGTGAGCGCCCTCCATCCACCAAAAGGTCCTATGAACGTGCGAAGTCTGACCGGCAGTGCTAGCGCTAGCGCAGTTAGTGGTGACAGCGGCGCAAGCGCCAACCTCGACTCTGAGCCATCTGCAAACAGCAGTCAAAGTAGTCTCGGGCCGCGTCCCCCCATGGGGGTGAGGTAGGTTGAAAGATACAGCTAAACGTTTCTCGATATTTGTCACATTCGTCTCTTGATGATAATGGTACGCATTCGATTTACTTTATTCGGCAACGAATTTTCTCTGATCGATGGCCTTTGCCTCCTTCATCTGCATATATACCTTATACTTTTCTTCGAACTTCGCTTTAATGGCTTCGACCACTTCCATACGTCTTGAAAATTCGGGAACGCCTCTCTCGTGGGGGAAATAATGATGAAATACATAATTAGATTTTGGCTGGGTTTGAATGAGGAAGCATTGTCGTTTTTTACGTCTTCCAGTTGAGGGAGGTCCGGGTACATACACATGTGCATGGCGAGATGCATCGCGCACAAGTTTTGTTTTTCTTTTCTGGTAATATTGCATTTCGGGTGGCGTCTTGATGTCTGCATATAATTTCTATACTCCATTTTTCCACAGTTGCTTTGGGATAGTTTATGCGAGTGAGTGACTGAACAGTATTTTATCTCGTCTATCCTTCATAAGTGGACTTTTTATTGGTGGGAGCAACGGATAGGGATCTTTGGTATATGACAGACAAAGGATTTTCCTTTCTTGTTTCACTACTTCACTTACCGGCTAGCTTTGGTGGGAGGAACTTTGCTTGGCGCCATATATCACACAAATTCTAAAATGGTGAAATTGATGAGGAAGTAGGAAAAGTTCTAATCTCATCCACAAGGTTGAGACGGAATGGAGAATGGGAAGTAGAGATGATGGTTATGGGATATCTATTTTGTTGGTTGATTGCTAGACGGATGGGTTGGGATGGAATAGGATGGGTTTGACGGTGTTGTATAGACAAATGGATGGATGGGCGGATAGTTAGTCCAGGGCAGATTTTCATCGTGGTGAATTGATGGCCTAAGGATACAAGAGGCGCGCTATTGGGAAGGAGTGAAGTTACAGTCTAGATAAGGAAGGATGGTGGAAGATGAAAGTTGGGCGTGGGTGGTCTGGAAGAGCGGAGGCAGTGTGTAGGCAGTCAATCATTTCTGGGAAGTAAATACGAGAGATAATTTGGAAATTTTGTTAGGTGTTTGGCTTTGTGTAAAGTGATGTGTAATGTGTGAGACGTATGAAAGTTGGACAATCTATCGCTTTCGCTTTTGCTTTCGCAATTGCGAATACGAATGCAAGTGCAAGGTATATGGCTGGTATCTAGGTGGGTGAATACTATTCAGCATAACAATCTGTTCCATATTCAGATGAAAGATCGAGTGTATTTCCCGACTTGTTAATAAGAGTGAATAAATGAGCTTTATTTCCTGCCTGCTTACTCTAGCGATATTCGCGAGAGAGCATGGTTGTCTTTGATTTGATTGGCTGTTTGTTGGAGGTAGATGGAGTGGATTGATTGGTTGGGAAGGAGTTGGGGATGGGGGGTATGTATGAGGTTGTGAGATTGGGATGTTGAATCTGTTGGATAGGAGGTTTGAGGGGAGAGAGAGGGAGGGGGATGGGGAGAGAGATTTTGGATAGGGGGAGGAATGGAGAGGAGAGGGGAGAGGAAATAATTTGAATAAATAATGTGTTGGTGGTGTTGGTAGTGTAAGGAAGAGTGGGGATATTCATATTCATATTGATGCTAATGTTGATGCTAATGTTGATGTTGAGGTTGATACCAATAGCTTGTAACTAACTGATTAATAGCTGATGACTAGTCAATAGATGATAGATGATAGATGATTCGACGATGGATATAGATATTAATGATTGAGTTGGATTTGTATGTGTACGCGCGTAGAGAGAGAGAGAGGGACAAAAAGATAAAAATCCCGTGTATGGATTTCGTTTTCCTGATATTGGTAATTTGGAATTTGGAATTTGAATTTGAATTTTGAATTTGAATTTTGAAAGGGGATATAGAGAGATGGATATTAGTAATGAATGGGGGTGGTGAGTAAGACTTGCTCTCTCTCGTATTTACTACCTAGTAGATAGATACCTGGATAGTTTATATTTTATATTTCTTAGCAATGTACACCTAGATGGTATTTCTACCACCCCGGATAGCTCATTCAATGATGTGTGTTTGATAGGCGAGAAGGTGATGGAAATATCTAGTGGGATATTGGAAGGATTGATGGTGTTGTATTTTATTGTGTTACACGGATGGATACATTGTGAGTCACGTTCAAGAAAGGAAGAAGGGAGGAAGGAATTGTATTTGAGACTGTAGATTCATGTCGTGGTTGTGAAATATGAGGATTCTTTTTATTTGGGGGTTTGTAGTATACAGCTATCGATGCAAATTGAGTAGGTACTCGGATAGGATGGAGTGTCGGTAATGTATATAGGAGGAGAAGGTGGTGGTAGTGTAATATATTCTTGTATGTAGTGTTTGTGCTGGGTTATCTTGAGGTTCAAGGATGTGTAATGGAGTATTTTGGAAAAGTCTCTATTCATAGTTTCTATTTCAGGTAAGCGACGGTAATGATGCGGTAATGATAAAGGGCGGATACTATATTCAATGTCGTAAATATCACAAAAGAAGTAAAGCGTGAGATAATTCAAAGTGAAAAGTGCCCGGGATAGTATCAAGCTATTTCTCTATTTTCTATTTTCTATTTGCTTTTTACATCATGATCATAGAGTATATTAGGATTTGAAAGAGATTAGGCATATGAGTCCGGGAACTGCATGAGGTCTACAAGTGTAGTTTAGATGTTAAGGTTATTTTAGTTGCAGGAAGTGATGTGTGGGAGTGGATTGTGAAAGGTGGGCAGACAAAGGACGCAGGTATGTATGTATAGTAAAGTAAAGCAAACATCCACGAAATCGACAGATTGAATGACAAACAAAAGCAAATGAATGAAAGTGGTGAAGCGAGAAAAATATCTATCATCTTGATTTTGTAAATGAAAGCAAGCTGAACTATACAGAGACTTGTTGGCAAACGGATAAAAAGCGAAGAGAGAAAAGAATCGATTGTCCTGACATTTACCTTAATCTTCTTTGGGATTTACTTCTGTTCTTTTTCATCAAGTGAGTGAAGCACCGCATAAGATGTGAAGGGAGTACAGAGGTAAGATGTGACATTGTATGTTTAAAGTTATCAAAAACTACACTGCTGCTCACAATCATGCGGGCTACCTAAATCAATCAAGTCCAGCCACTGTTGGCAAAAAGCGAAACCTCAAATACTGTTTGCTTAAAACTCCGAGTCCGGCAAATCGAGATCAACCGCATCTCTTGACCGTAATGACCTTCTCGGCGTGTTCCGCTTGTTCCGGTCGGCCATGAAACTCGTCCAGACCACTTCCCATAATTTCTTGAAGTCAATCATTAATCTCTTCTGATCTTCTTTCGAGAGCTCCATCCTCTGGAACCCATTCACGTGATTTCCCAATCGTTGAACCAGATCTGCCGCCCAATCATTGACTGCTTCAAGACCTTCCATATTTAGTTCAAATCCCATAGATGTTACCAAGACTTCCCTTGCTAGGCATTCCACGCGAGCCTTCCAGTCCAAAATCTCATTAGCGATCGCTTCCAAACGACTATTGTCAACTTTCCTCGTAACATAGTTGATCATCAAGCTCTTGAGCCGACTTCTTAAAAGATAAGATTGCTCTACCAACATCAGTAGATCGTGTGGCGGTTCCGGAAAAATTGCTGTGTTGTGAAAGTATGATGTGAAGCCATACTTGTGGCCTTTGCACTGAAGACAAAGAGGAGCTATCGCAGATTGTGATCGAGGCAAAACACAGGAAATTGATGAAGGTTGAAGGGATGTTGATGAGCCATGGATATGCTGTATTCCGGACATTGGAGGAGTTGAAGCAACTGTTGATGGTCCATCTTGCTCGTATAATGAATTTGCAGGAGAATAGAAAGAAGTAATCTCGACTTGAGAAATTCGTGTTCCTCCAAGTCCTTTAGAACCGAGATGATGATATTGTTGATGATGACAAGAATCGTAAGATTTCGTCAAAGAAGAAAGTTCATGTTCATGTCTATTATGAGGAGGTGACGGAGGAAACTTGAGAGATCCAAGACTTGAGGCTGTGACGTGGTCGGACAGTGGAATGCTCATGGTAAGAGCGTATACGTAACGATATGAGTCTAGTAAAAGAGAACTTTTTGATCAAGTTACTCGTATGGGAAAATCGAAATATCGCAGTAATTTGTGAACAATGATTGTTACTGTAAGTTGTCGGAGAGAAGGAAGGAAGGAAGGAAAGAGATTTTGAAATTTAGAGAAATGATTTCTGTTTAAATGGATTGTAATTTGTGAATTGTAATCAACGTATGAAGAGAAAATAAATAAAGGTAGGTATGGGAAAATGAAGGTGCAAGTTTTGAAAGAATGAGAAGGAGTGAAGTGGTGACATGAAAGCAAAGAAGAAAAAAAACTTGCTACTGATCTTCTTTTGGCGAATCCAAAGCTGCTACTCTCACTCCAGCTTCATGAATGGTGAAGAAAGTGAAGAAGGTAAAAAGAAGTTGATAAAGTTAAATATTCTTTCAGAACAACATTTTGATATTTGCTATACTCTTTCAACAGAGTTTGCTATACATCTTTCAGATGAATAGGAATTGAAGTTACAACAACCTCTTTTATTTTGATCATCTAGTCAATGATATCGGTGTCGCGTGGTGTCGTGTTTCGTGTGTGGAATCTTCGTCATTATTCGAATTGGGAAGGCGGTATGTCAAAATATATGGCAGAATTAAATTACTTTTTCTGATTTCTCGACCTCGATCAATATATCACTTCGTCGCGTGGAGGAATTGCAGTCAGAATGGCGCCCAAAATGCCTTTGAGGCCTGCTGCTACGAATAAACGCAAGGAACCTCCATATTCATCGTCCAACGGTAGGAATGATGCTGGGAGAGGTCCAGCCATGAAGCGCAATAAGATAATGGATGCGCGATCGATAATGACCCAAACAGCCGACGCTGCTCTCAAGAATGGAGACCTAGACTTGCAGTCATTTTTGAATGCGCGAGAATATGAAATAAAGGCATTGGAAGATGGCATGAAAAGGTCAAAGGGGGCCTTGTCTACCAGAGCATTCCAACAAGTGCCTCGGGACATGAGAAGAAGAACAGCTAGTCATAATGTCAAGAGAGTACCAAAACGGTTACAAAAGAGAGGGGCAAGAGAAATGAAAGAGGACAATACACCGACTGTCAGCGCAAACAAGAGAAAACCGGGAAGTTCCAGAGGTCGCATTCGTGCAGAAACGGCCAAGAAGTTGGGGATTTTGGCAGACAAGAAAAGGGCATCTAAGGGTGCAACTAATGTGGCAGGAATTATAACCAGAGCTGCAAGGCCAAAGATTCGGCAAAATGCCTTGAACGAGCCTCAGAAACCGCCGGCGAAGTTTCGAAAGCGACAAATTCACAAAACTTGGTTACCTACCCATTTATGGCATGCGAAAAGGGCAAAAATGACAGAGCCCAAAGAGCCACTTTGGAGGATGGCTATACCACTCAATTCAACAGAAAAATCGTATAGACCTATACATAGAGCAGGAGGAAGTAGAGGGGCTGTAGCTTGGGATATGAGTTACATGAGTACTATTGGCCTTAAAGGTTCAGCCGAGTCTATCGGAAAGGTTCTTTTGGCCATAGGCATACCAGAGATGGATGTAAATTCAGCAAAGGGCGCAAAATGGAGAGCTGGGAAAAGGAGCTGGAATGGGTGGCTTAGCAGAGAAGTGAAAGAACAAAAACTACAGATTGGCCCTGCCGTCGCGTTTTGGGATATTCATGAAGACTCAGATAGCAATGCTACCAATGTATCGAAAAAGTCAATGAGACAAGTTTTGATCAGAATTCATCCTTCTGTATTCCTTGAAGCATGGACTGAACTACTACGCCTGTCGAAATTGCAACACCCAACCGTCCAGCTTGAAGACCTTCGTTTTGAGATAGGAAGTATCGAAATGACAGGTCCAGGTTCAACAGAAGCTTTAATTGGTATACTTCATCCATATTTCCAGTCCGAAGATGATCAAGAGCCACATGCGCAAATATTTACTTCGCTAGCTGGTGTTACCAATCCTGCATCTTTACCAGCGAATTCTGTATTGTCATTCTCAATTATGGATCCTAGACTTCGATATCCACCTCGCAAGGTTGAACTTCCAGATCCAGCTGATGAGGAAGCGAATTTTGTATTGGCCGAATTACTGTCTTCTTGGCCGGCAGATCAGTCGCCCGCTTCATCACACCTCTTTGATCGAGACACACGATATAAAGCTACTCGTCTTCCTTCACAAAAAGCCTTAAATCGCCGCAAAACTCTAGCACCACCAGGCACTTTTCCTTCCATCTCAGAACGTTATCCTCCTATACCAATCATGCTTCTTGCATCAAGAATGTTAAAATCCTCAGCAGCACAAGGTACCTGGACTCTTCTTGCTCCGTGGAAGTGTATACTTCCAATTTGGTACGGTTTGATGCACTTTCCCTTGTCATCTGGCGCCAATCCTCGTTTCGGAGGTCTACAGGAGTTGAGGCAATCACACTTTGAGCATGGGGTTCCATGGTTTCCAGCTGATTATCCCGGAACAAATGCCGGGTACGCTTGGGAGGTCGAGCAGAGGCTGAAAAGAAAACGAGAATGGGACAAGAGATCCAAAGGTAAGAGAGTCGAGTGGAAATCTCTTGATCTTGGGAGTGGAAGGAAAGGAGAGCTTGGATTGGGCTGGGCATGTGACTTTGAGAAAGTGGCCGGGCTGTCTATATTACCTGACAACGAACAGAGTAATGCGAGTGGTGGTGATGGACCAGAAACTACTGCTGAGTCCAAAGGAAAATCCATCGAGAATCCTTTCAGCCAACTCTTTAGTAGGACTTTTTCTTCTCTTCTTTCATCTCCCGCGGCAGACCTTCCAGCATCAACTGAACTCACCACTATCCGTCTAACACTCTTAACTCGTGGCGTCGCTACTTCCAGCGCTCGTATCTACCGTCTCCCAGCCGAATCAACCGTTAGCGAAGATTTCGTAAACTCTACTTCCACCACCCCCTCCACTCTCCGTCAAGATTGGCTTTCCCTCGTTCCCGCGCCTCTGCATAAGAAACCACCACCTAACCCCAAAGCCAAAGACCTTAAAAATATCGGTAAAATACCATTCAACACACCACTACCCCAACGCGTCCAACTTCTTGCAAAATCTCTGCTGCAAAACCCACCATTACAATATCCAAAAGAGAAAATTGACTCGGAACATCATCTTATGGTTCCTGGGGAGGAAGATCTCGTTGGCTTCGTTACTACTGGGGAGTATAATTTGGCGGAGGGGAAAGGTATCGCGTTTGGAACGGTGTTTGCGAGGGAGATGCTTAAGGAGACGAGGAGTAGGGGATTGAGGGAGGGGTGTTTGTGTGTGGTGAGGAATGCGGGGGAGACGGTGGGGAGATTGGCGAGATGGGAGAGCGCTTGAATCTTCGGTGTAGGGTAGTGATATTGTGATGATGAGTGTTTTGTTCTAGGTGATGGGTGTATATGATACACCTACTTGTACCTCCGATACGAATCGTAAGAAATGAATTTCGAATCGATCTCGTTGTTAAAGCAGGGTTTCAATGCCAGATCATTTGTATGAGTCATTAGCATTGCTAGAAGATTCAGACCCTCAATCATCTTCACATCACTTTCTTTGGTTCGTTATGGTTCACAATAGATAGACAGATACGAAGCACTAAATATCCATAACATCACATCAGCAAGCGAGCAAGTTAAAAAGCCGTAGAAATATATCCGTGTTGTTGCACTGTGCAAAAGGGTATAGAACATATTTATATCGTAGTTCTTAACGCGCCTATCCTATCCATCCCTGCAATAAATGGCACTGTCTCCCCCAAAATAGAGCTCACCAATCTAAAGCGCAATAATCTTCTCGTGCTAATTCACCTGAGCCGTATTAAAGTCCGCTTAAGCGACAGCCGATTTATCTGGCAAATGTAGATACGCATCGGGATACGGATGTTTGAATTGCACTTAACATAAATCTCCTAAAATGTTTTAGATCATCATAGCCAAAGACCAAACATCGAATTTAGAAAATTGGTTGCTCAAGAGGGAGGCCATAACCCACAACTGACAGCATGACGGTATCTAAACTTCGATGAAATCCCACGCAGTCCCCTCCCCGTCCGTCTCCACCAACTCCGTCTCATCATTCCCAATTTTCATTTGTCGAAACTTATCCCCATGCAACATTTACAAGAGATGTCCACCCGATGGATGAGCTCTCGTACAGAACCACTCATGGTTCCTATGGTGAGTAACCTTGCAATAATATTTCCCCTTACTGTCATGACCAAAGAATTGTTCGGAGATGCAGTTGCGGAAGCCAAACCATCCATCGCGCTCTATGCATGTCCAATGACACCCTCCGGCGCGAGGGATATTGGGAGATATTTGGAGAACTCCCTCTTTGAGTGTGATTACTCCACCATGATTGCGATCTCGAATCATGAATGTCTTTCCAGCGTGCGGAACTGCGTCGTGGGAGAGAGAGCGACGACGAGAGATGAAATCCTCGGTCATGATTGTGTGGGTGGGTGTGTTGGAGCCAGTCGTGAAAGATGATGTTTCGGCAATCGAAGCGGCATTATCTTCTTCATAGCCGGTTTCTACCTTGGAGATATTTGCAAGGAGACTGGGGATATCGAGTAAGGTAAGGTTTGGTTGTAATGGACCTTCGATTTCAATCCTTAAAACATCTTTCCAAGGTGTTTTGTCTGGTAGATTTTTGGCATCGAGAAACATATAAACTTTCGTACTAGCCAACTGGACGGCATTTGGAAGCTCGCCAATATGGGCGAGAGACTTTTGGAAAGACTTGATGTCGGATTTTTGTGAAGCAGGCCGCGAAAAGTCAGGGATCAATCTCACTGTGAGTGAGCTGATTTCACTTTGTCGGAGGACAATTTCTGTTGAGAATGGAGTACGCAGCTTCCAATCTTTTGGTCCAGAACCTCCAATATCAGAGAGATCGCCGGATATAACGAGATGTGGAAGTGATTCTTCGCGTTCAAGGCCATACTTCTGAAGTTTGGCGATAAGCTCGTCTACATGCAGATTCTTGGAAGGATTCATGTTGATGATAAGAGATGCTGATCGCCAGCGAAAAATTCCCAGCAAATCCAAAGACGTTGGTTTTTGCTAGTCGAAGTGAATGTTGATCTCATAAATCTCAGTTCGTCTACCTAGTATCACTGCTGAGTGTTTGTTTGCTTTTCTCCTTGAACCCTAACGTTATGGTAGAGATTTGATGACTCCGTTTGCCTTGCCACGTGTGGCTGTGCCTTACGCACACTTATGAAAATGGCTCTGCATATTTATGCACCTTATCACTCCAATGAACAGGTTCATTGATATTTAGTATCCGTCTTCTATTGGCGAAGTGATTGATCAGCGGTTACTCGACTTGCTGTGAGGCCAGTCTGTACAGCTCGCTTCGTGATTCGGTCAGATTCTTGTCATATCATCGTTCTTAAAAGTAGGTGTGGGTCTAGTGATACAATAACAAGATGGCCTCTACGTAACCGGAAAAAGCGGCGGGAGATCAATCGCATCTGAAAGGACTTCAACAATTTGAATTGCTTTGTACTGCTATATTGAATATATAGAGTCTTGGTCATAAATATAAAGAAAGCTCAAATTTTCGTTTGCTTTTCTCAAATTTCAGTATTTGATTTGAAATAAACTTATAATCTATTAAAGAAGTTATTTGAACGGCTCAAAAGGGTACTCAATTTCCGCCGCTTTTTTCGGTTATGTAGAGATGGCTATTAAAGTCATGTGATCGAAGTCTAGCGGCTGATCGATGTGCACCTCAATAGTGGCTAAACTGCCCTAACAATTTCGTCCCGTTGCAGTTTTACTACATCTAGATCAACGACCCCCAAAATCCGTGATTTTTTTATGGTAGTGACATAAAAGTTTCCGTTCCAAATACCTGCTTCTAGTTTCGAAGCTACTCTGCGCTGTTGATTCTACAAGTTCAGTGAATCAATATGCGTCTTGCCTGTCTTCTTTTTGCTTTTATCACATTTCATGTTTCTTATCCTCGAAGCCTCGTGAATGATATTGTGATATTATGTTTGAGGGCTCAGAGAACTCCCCATTCATTACAACATTCTTTACTATGAAATCCATAGATGTTGGTAGATATAAGTATCAAACAATCACAAGCTACAACTACTCAGAATCCTACTCGATCTATTCCCTAACGAGATTTCGCTTTTTAAACGAGTAGCCAGCCATAAAGCAGACTCGGCAGAACAACGTTGCTTCGTTTCTGCGGATTATCGTCGGAATTAGTTTTGACTACAAGAGCGAGAGAGCGGGAAAAACGATAAGCCTTGCTTTATCACAAAATGAGGTGCCTATAAAGTCGTACGGCTTGCAGGTTTAGTTAATCTGTAGCGAGACTTATGGCTGAATGAGGAGCTTCTCTTCGAGAACATACATCCGCATGTTCATACCTTGCAGCAATGTGCAGTGAGCTAGCTCAGCCGCAGCGTATACGCGTTGTGATTGGTTGAATTCCGGCGCAGTATCAAGCCAAATGTTAACGCGCGCCCGATGCTGGCATCCAGCTTCTGATCTATTGTTCTATTCATGCTAATATTCTCTTCTAGAACTTATTCACATTGAGAAGATGATTTATTCCGAGGCAGATTAAGTTGCGGGCGAGAAACCTTACAATGCAGTTCCATTCAACTCGTCTTTTAGGCTGTCGTTTCCGGATCGAAAGACATCTACAATACATGTATCTGTTTCCAGAGATACATTTAAAAATCAAACTTCCAGTACATTCAAAATTCATCTTTTCCATGTCGGAACCGCCTAAATCAAGTACTTTCTTCTCGGATCTTCCGATTGGGCTTCGCTTAGTTATTTGGATTCTTGCAATATCTCCTCGAGCTGTAGTAGTCCTATACAACTACACTAAGAAATCCTGCGTCTCGAAGGATGTTCCATCTTTACTCCTTGTTTCACGCGAATCTCGAGCCGAAGCTCTTCACAAATATGAAATAAGTCTTGGAACTCGTACCAAAGTCATTCGACCATTTACTTCAACTACGAACTTGACACTGTTGTCTTTGATTGGGAATCATTCCGAGATTCTTATCCGAGGCGTCACATGCCTTACTAAGAAGAATGTTGTCGCATCAAACGAATCCGTATGTCGGACGAGACTCTTTATTTTCTAGTCAAAATTACGATGCGAGAGTTTGCTTTCTTCCAAGGCGTCGAAGAAGTCTCTATCTCAGGATACTGTGGAGGTGTGGTGAAATCTAGAGAAAAAGATTTCTTGGCCAGATCAACCAAATGGTTAATGGATGACATGGAATACTATCCTGTCGAAAGCGGTCGATTGCTACCAAGACTTCATTGTCTGGATGCTGGATGGCGATCGCGATTGTCCAAGGCATTTGTGGTTTCGGCAGTAGAATAATTGGGCTGGACCAAGAGGAATACGGAAGATGGTCTGGACTGGCATGTTCATAGAGGCTTACAAAAATCTAGGTCTCTCAGATTGAAAGAGGTGAAGGATGCTGTTCAGAAATCAGGCGGAGTTGTATCATGCTTGCGCATGACGGATTTTGACCTTGGAACTCCAATCTTATGTTTTGTCAACCTGTTTATCAACCCGGGTCTCGATAACTAGCAACTTAGGTATGGATAACAAGGACCTGGCGGGGGTGATATCCGAGTCGCGGAACTTCATGACTCCAAGTACAAAAGATGTCTTATAATTACTTGAAGACCAATATATATATGCCTACGTGAAAAGGTCTCAATCACAAGAATAATATAAATGGCTAAACGAAATGCAATTATTGACTTATGCCATTTTATTTTCAACGTTTATGACTACCTACCTAGGTAAAGTTGACAAAACGCTGGGAACAAAACTCGAGTAATAATAAACAATCTTGCTTGTCGATCCAGTTCTAAAAGCCTTGCTCCGTTTTGCGCTATGAGATGCGGTTGATGTAACTGGAAGTTGAAATTATGCTACTTCACTGCCCTTTGGCAGAATGATGATAGTTCGAGATATGCGACGACTCCCCGGATTTTCAAAACCACAAATTCTCCAAGCAATTCTCAAACCCATTTCAACTATTTCTTGTAATTTATCTCAAATTCTTCAGTTGGCACTATCTATTCATAGCCGCAATGCCCAAAGAAAAGTCCGTCAATCCCGCACAAGCCCAGCGCAAAGCTGAAAAGGCAAAAGCTATCAAGAAAAGTGCGCAATCAACTATCCATTTCTCCAATATTGTCATTTAGCTCGAGCATAATACTAACTCATCTTCAGGCAAGGCATCTTTACAAGCTCAGAAGAATGAACGACTCGCCAAGAAAAATCCACAACGTCTACAATCCCAACTCGACGACCTCAAGAAGATAGAAAGTTCTGGCGGGAAACTCACAAGTCATGAACGATCACTGGTGGAAGGATTAGAAAAGGAAATCAAAGCTGTAAACAAAGCGCGCGAATCTTTAGGCGATGCAGCACCTCAGTTTTCGCACTCGAGGGGTGGATTTGGTGGAGACAGGGGAGGAAGAGGAGGGTTTGGGGGACGAGGCGGGAGCGGTGTTTTAGGCAAACGAAGAAGAGATGGGGACATGGATGAAGAGAGTAGCGGGTCGGATGTTGATGAAGAGGTTAAGAGAATCCCCATGCCGAGGGATACACCACCTCCGTTTCCCAAAGAAGTACTGGATAAATGGTACGCGGCGCGACGGGCGCGGTATCAGGCACAGAATCTAAATCAAAACGGCGAGAAGAGTGGAGGCACAAGCGCGAATTCTATGCCATTGGGAGGAAAGGATCGTGGGGAATTTGGTAATCGGGATACTGGAAGTTGTGTGAAAGTACTGCAAGAAGTCAAGACAGTATATGAAGCGAAACTGTAAATACGAGATTTACGGAAGGAAGCTGTGGCTTTTGTTCCCGCGGCTGTGAGGATGAAAATGCAAAAGGGAAAGGGAGAAGGTGGTTTGATGGAGCCGGAAGAGATGGAAAAATTAGAAAAAGAAGGTTATATTGCTGGCAGTACTGGGCAAAGGAAAGAAACTGAGGAAGGTGGTCAAATGACTGTCGAGATGGAGGAAGTGGAGGACGAAGAATATGCTTGAGCTGCATCATCAATCGCTGAGAGCATATATGTACGATATCCGAGTTAAATGATACCCCCGAAATTAAATGCAATTTGACGTCTTCAAGATATTTTTCAGATGATCACTCAGATGCAATCATCAGTCCTGAAAAGGGAAATTTTCCTAAGATTGATGGTGTAGGAACAGAGTTCTACCGAATGCTATCTCGCTATTGACGAGTCGGAATACACATGAGAGAATTCATGTCCAACATACAGCCACATCCACATTCAAGAAATTGCATATGGCAAGAAGGCTCGTTCACAACAACAAAAGTGGATACTACGAGAAAGGGGGGTCTGAATGACATGTAATGAATGAAAGTGGCAAAAGAAGAGAATAATCAGTGTTTGGGTCAGATTTTGCAAAACGGGTGGAATAGAGCTCACACAAAACAAGGAAATTTTGAGTGAAAGAAGCCGAGAAAATCAACAAAAGCTACCCATCTATCAATCTTAACTTCCCAGCATTTCTCTGCTGACTCGTTTATGTCCTCTGAGTCCTTTTCCGTGGAAAGTTTCCAGAGCCGTATCGTACAGCTTCACATCCTCAATTGCTTAATCAAACACTGGAACGTCCAACGTTTGTCGGTAATGAAGGCTCCTACGCAATTAGTGGATGTATTTGCGGCACGAAGTATCTCAAGTTGAACTTGCATATGAAGTGTCTTGGTTACGTCCCTTTATAAATGTAGATGGACAGTCAGCGTTATATGTCGACTCAGAATGTGCTTGGCATAGATCGTGCTCGCGTTGTTATTGCTTGAAATAGCATCGTAGCCCATGGAAATATGTCGTATACAGTGCATGTATTTGTACTGGAGGTCCTTGCCCCTGATTTTGTAGCGTCGTCAGTACATCCAAAATGTATAATTACCACTTCGTTATCTGTATACTTGAGTGTTCACAGACTCGAAGTTGAGACCCCAATGGAAGAATGAATCATTAGGCTAGTTGCGTTTGGATTGAAAAGACGCAAAGAATCGAGTCTTCTCGCTTCAAGCTTTGGCCGGACGTACAATTCAGTTGCAATTGATTACAGGTCTGGATTGATTTCCTACTCATAGCCTTGCTGCTTCTCTATGAACACGCTTTTCTTCCGATCTCTTTATGATCCCTTATAAATTACACTGAATTTATGGGGCCACGAACAAGTTGTTCCACATCCTTTTCATCATTATTCACTTGTTCCATAGTACGGATAGCGTATGTGTCGGCTTTATACCGTTGTTTACGATTCTGGCCTGGCTTCTTCTACAACCGATAACTTATGTTTTGATAGTTGGCTGGGGCGAGAACTAGTATATCATTACTACCTATTGGCCAGAATGGACACTTCGATGATTTATCTAATCTTGAAATCCGGTTCGTACCTCGGTGAGGCTTGAGCATGTCAACTGCACTCTACTTGGAAGTCTACCATTTAAAAGATTCTGCTACCATCTTACACGACAGTTTTTTTGCAAAAAATGTAACCTGCTAGAAGTGAATATCCCAAAAATCTTTATTGACTTGTGAAGAAGACTGTTCATTCGTATAAACCAGATGTAGACCAGTCACTATGAGTTTCGTCGTATGCACTATTGCATCGCTCGAGACTTTTTAAGAACACAATGAAACTGGATGCTATGATGATTTACTAATAACTAATACCTAAGTTCAAAACTTGGTGTGATGTCGCAGTTTGAGCTTTCTGCTCTATGAAAAGTCGTAAAAAGCCTCTAACATACATCAGAGGAGCTTCTGGATTGTTAGGTTATGATGTCTCGATTAGTTGAGGTGCAATAGACGAAGGTAGTCGTGCACACTCAGGTGCGTCATGAATAGATCTACATGGGCTCTTGTATCTGGATACTTCCATTGTGAGTATTCCCAGCCCTTGAAAGTCTTCTATTATGAACTAGATTCTTTTATCTGGTCTGAATTAGGATACATATGAGAGATTTACACGTAGCAAGTTCCCAATATCTCGGGGAGTGTGCAGTGCAACACTTGCAATATTAGCCAATTTAGAGCTTTGATGGATGAACGCCAAAAATTAAGCGAATCGATGTGGAAGAAGCTTCATACCATGCCGACTTGTAGGCCAGGGTATGCCACTGTGAGTTTGTTCTCCTCGGGCCGGGTGCTGAGTAGACCCTTTCTCGGCTTTCAAAACCCCTTCCATCTTCCTCGCTACGAACGAACCCAAATCCAGGGTTTAGTTCATACTTCAAGGCACCTATACTTCCGAATAACAGACATTGATAAATCTACTGGTTCTGAATTATTAGATATTCTCAGATAGAGTGCTAAATATTGGATCTTGGGAAGAAAATGAGAGATAATCCGATGCTGATGAAAGGGACATGTTTTAAGATGATGGGTTACTGGATTGGTGTTCATTATCACTTCGACTCCTTTTTTGTATATTCACATGTCTATTTATACTGTCTCACGCCGAATGTCAAATCATCTAATTCCTAAACTAGCATGTATGTGAATACCCACCTCATTTTCGTAGCCATACTCACATCTATATCCCAATTCCCGATTCCCGATTCCCGATTCCCTATCCCTAGACCCTTCCTCTCTCCCACCTCCTATTTATCACCCTAGTATTCCCTTCCTTCATTCATACCACACTCTCCTAACACTACTTCCCAACAAGTCTTCAATCTATACAGAAAAGCCCAAGCACACATATCAACCATGATTGTCCTACAGACACATTTGACATCCCACATCCCTAATCCACCCTCTTTCTAGCTTCTCGCTAAGCCCCCTAACTCCCTCCCTCATGTATCCCGATCATGAAAAACACACTATAGCTACCTAAATAGCCATCTAAATACTCCACTATAGCATCTCTACTATAACTCCCCAACATACATAATTCCAAAATTTCTCTGATAATGAAATAATATCAAGAAAATAGAACGATAGATATATAACCCCACCCACAATATTCCTATACCTTCACACTTACTTATTTCTCTTTACACTGTATACACATCTCTGCGTATGTATAAGAGAATATACATATATCGTTAAATTATCCCGTTTCGCTCTGCTCTCCTATGGCTATATACACTAATTGGTGTTATATATCATATCATATTATATCTCTATCTTTCTATCCTTTCGTAACGATCAAGTCTCGTATTATTCGAGTATTGATCGCGAACCAATAACCACACAATCAATTACCACAATGCACAATCCTTCATTCCTCGTTCCTCATCCATCCGTCCAACAAACCCCTTAAGAAAGCCTTCAAGAAACCCAGACACACAACCCAGCACACTCCAGAACCCCAACTATCCACCCATCTCATCTCAACCCACCAAGCGATTCTCCTCTCAGCATACCACCCAGCAATTTTCGTCTCCGATAAACTCAATATTTCAAAAGCTTTTGATATCTATGTACGTGTTCGAAGTTGAATCAATCCATTATGAGACGTAGTCTTGAATTTACAACATACACGTTTACATTACATAATATCACCCCATATACGCGAAGAATTTCTACAAAAGAGATTTTTATGATCTTTTGGATAGGGTTCATTCATCCATTCATTCAATCTATAATTCTGATCAACATATTCCGTTTGAAATATCATTGCGATTCTACAATACCTTGACAGTTTCCTAGGGGCACGACGGTGGGTTTACATCGAATGATATCGGGTACTTGAGATGAGATGGAATAGTTTTGATCTCATCTTATAATTTTTTTTCAAAATGCGTTGATTTGATAGATTTTGTATTATCTAACTATTCCTAAGACTCCTTTCATACTTTCAAAAGCCCAATTCATGTTTATCACCGACTCAAGACTCATCATCATTGTCATAAAGATTATCATACACAAAATCAAATCCCGAATCTAAAACAACACATCTCCATCGACCTCCCCACAACCCAAACATTTCCTCGCCTAAGAAATCACTCCAAGCATCTTAAACAAATAAGTGTCTACACTCATCTCATCTCATCTCAGCTCCTCAAAAACAGACGTATACATACATACGTACTTCTCTTAAGACTCTATACAGCTAATCCCCGATCCATCATCAAATCACATGTTGAATACCCAAAAATCAAACCTCAACGCCACATCCTCGATCCTCCCTCCAAAAGGAGTCCGGAGTAATATATGTCATCACCAAATCCAATTCAAATTTTCCGCATGAATTTGCCCCCTGACATACACAAATCTCTCGATGGCAAGATCAAAACCAAAACCAAGGTCATAGAGAATAGAGAATAGAGGATCACTAGATACACAGAGAAGTAGTGAAAAATATCAATCACTTGATCTCATCATTCTTACACACCGCGAGATGGGCTAGAAAGATTGATGGATTTTCGCCTACCAATCGGTCTTAATTCTCGTGATCCAAGCTGCGTGTCATCAACTCCTTCCCGTCCCTTCACCCGCCACCTGCGTTTGTAATTCTTACTACCTACCTACCCGATCATGGTATACTTACTTATGTGTACCCCACCCAGACAATTCAAGTCTTAAAGCCGATTCCACACTCCTACTCCTACTTCTAGCCTCCTCATACTCGCAGCAACCTCCTCCTCTCAGCACATCCTATGAAAATTGAGAATCCCAGCTCCCTCCACAAATGTTCTAGACACGAAAGCGGCGTAACATCATCATGTATGTCATCACAACCACTAACAATCCAGAAGCAGCATCATGTCATCCAACTCTCACCAAGCCCGAGCTAGTCTCACTTGCTATGACTCAACCAGATGATAGGATACGAGACGCAGCGAAACGCAACGGAATAATACGATATCACCTGTTTGGCGATCCTCCGGGCGCGAAAACATGTGATGGACGTAATGTGTAAGTGGTGAGTAAGTGTGGTATGGTATGATCAACACAAGCATGAAACATTACATTCTGGAAATGAAATGAGATGATGAAATTGGAGGGTGGGGGGCCAATAGAAAGAAAATAGGCAGACAGATAAGCAGCGGCTGATGAGATTTTGATCTGAGCTGGGGATATTGTATAGTACTATGTATGTATGTATGTATGTATTTATCTGGATACTTTTCCGAATAATAGGTAGCTAGGTAGCGAGCTAGAAAAGGCGGTGGAGGGAAGGATGGATGGGTGAAGGATGGAGGTGAATATGATAGGATATGATATGCTTGTATTGTGTAAATGAATGTAGGTAGATCGTAGCCTTGCTTTGCGTTGCCTTGTCCTGCTTTGCCTGCCTTGCCTACCCTACCTCACCGACCGGATCTAAGGCTTCTTTCTTACTTCAAGGCTGTACTCAAATTCCCAAAGAAAAGTAAATAAATAACTTCATCCATTTATGTTCAGCCCGATACAAAACCAAGCCCATCTATTTCATCCCTTCGTCCATCCACCCACCCATCCACACAACTTCTACTTTCCACGCGCTTCAAGCAAGCAACATGTTCAGCACAGATTTTTCCGACTTGCTTGCCTACCTCGTTACCCAATACCGTGAAATAAAATACAATACAATAAAATATCCATCTCACATCCACCGATCGATGCATCATTAGCAAATCCCCCATCCCATTTACCATTCCCCATTTCCAAGCCAGCAGCATGGACACTCAACACTCAACACTCGACACTTGACACGGCTGGAGTTGAGTAATGTAATTTGGATAAAGAGACTGGCTGGCTACTAGGTAGCTGATTCAACTGGGGCTGCCGCTTTCGGTAGTATAGACAGGTAGGTAGGCAGCAGGCAACCGTCCCAGCAACTTAAACTTAACCGAGTGGCATCGGAAACGAGGAACGGTTTTTGTTCCATGCTTGCTTCGAGAAGGAGGATTGGATCCTGGTGTTTTACTTGGGTGGTGGATTGATTGGTAGATGATTATATCATTTTCATTTTTATAATAATACTGATACTAATATGAATATAAACACAAATTCAAACATACTAAATCTAAACAATTTTCATATGACACCTAAGTACCTACCTAATCATAATAATTAACCAGTACCACATCGCAAAATGAAACGATTCATTCCATTCCATTCTCCCTCCCTTTCCCCCCCACTTACCAGTACTCTAACAATCCCACTCAACTCCGAGGTCCCGAAACAAAAACGAAAAAGAAAAGAAGAAACTGCATTCCTCTTCTCAACCGCCCACCCTACAATTTTCTATTCTCTCCTCTATTCTATTCTACCTAGGTAGGTAAAATAGTTCAAACCACTGGACTCTTCGAGTTATTATTACTCACTTACTCACTCACTCACTCACCAACATATGGCTGAATCCTCACCCTCTCTCTCTCTCTCTCTTTCCCTTCCTCCCCTCTCCTCCCGTTTCCAATTTTCCATTCCACTTCCACTTCCAATTCCACGCCATCCATTTCATTATCATCACCATCACCATCACTATGTCCATTTATCCCTGCGAGCATGCAACCACTCATGCAACTAACCACACATCCCTGCTCGCTCATCCAATCCCCCTCTCCATCTCCTTCATACCGAATTATTTGCAATCTTGGCACTGCAATTCCTCACTAACTGTTTTTCTAGAAGATTTCCCTTTCAAGTTTGTTTCCATCTCTCTCTCTCTATTAAGGAGATTAATTATTTTATATACCTACTCATATATACTCGTACTTATACAATGCAATACAATATACTCATAACTCATACTCCTATAATATACGCATAAAAAAACTACACGATATTTTTCTCTATCAAATTAGATTGGGTTGCTACACTACAGACCGACCTCGGCAGCGAATGGAGAAGATGAGTTTCATAGAAAGATATTAGAGATAGATAAATAAACAAAGATTCCAAGTATTGAAATAAATTACATATCATCTAAACATACAAACATATTACATACATATCAAATGCATACCACATCCATCATTCAACAAGATAGATATCTAACTACCTACCTACCTATCCACCCACCTCACTCACAAAAAAATAAAAAAATAAAAAAATCCAAATCCCAAATCCAAGTCTCAAGAACCAGCCAGCCAGCAAGCCAGCGAGTCAACAGCCTCAGACTCACCCTTCACCCCCGCGAAAAAATATCGGAAAGTCTGCTGATGAGAGAATGATTCAATCGAAGTTTCTCGGAGTTTTTCGGTGTTGTGGTTATGAATCACCATACCATACCATACCATACCTAGATAGATAGATAGATAGATACTTATTACTTGATTGTCTAGGACACACGAGGAATCTATGACGCTAAGAAACAAACTACTGTAGGACCCTACAATGTAGAGGGTATGTATTAATTATTATTGTCAGTATTATTATGATATTATATACTACACGATATACCTACTCATAAATAGCCCTTTCTGAATTCCTAAAAACTCATATATCTGTATCTGTATCTGTATCTTCTGTATCAAATCCAGCACCTCCACCTGCACTCGATAACATAACAATTAAAACCCCGTTATTCAATCACACATGATCTGAGATTCGAGACACGGATTGGTTTATATATATTTCTCACGAACGAAAGAACTAATCAGATGTTCTTGACCGTCTCGAAGGCGTGGTTTCTCATCGTGTCTATGGCTCAGCTACGCTACCTACCACTCACTCACTGGCCAGGGCCGTGAAAGCGTGACCGATGACTGACTGACTGACTGACTGACCTAAATTTCGGAGAGGAATGGAAATTTCGCACCCCTCCAATAAATGGAGCCCGTTCCTATGGTAATGCATGATATGATATGATGCCAACAAGTTACAACGAACGCGGGGATGCCACTGAAGTGGAAAGAAAGATCCTTCATCATTAGGATCCCTGTCCTTGGAAAATTCCATCGGCCACTCCATCTCCATCTGCATCTGGATCCCATCTGCCACTCTTCACGTCCGTGTTTTACATTTTGATGATGTGTTTCTTTACTTGAGTGGTAACCTTAGTCACCTGATGACCAAGACGGATAGGGTATTCGTTGTTACACTCGTTGTTACGGTCAAGCCCAAGGAGCTGGAGACTCCCGAACATGATTCTCGCTCGCGCTTCGTTGTCTCATTCCAACTGGATTGGAAATTGGAAATGAAGCTCTCGTGATGTATGTATGTATCCTCCGTTCTAGCTAGTGTCGAGGATTGACCCTCGTATGGTATTACCATGACGAGAACAAGCGCATGGTGAACGAGACCAAAGGAGAAAGATTTACTTGGAAGTTAGCACTTTGATTGAGAAGCTCGGACCTTTCTGTCTGACGCCTTTATTTTGCAGCCTGGAGTGGATGGATGGAATTGACTCATCGATGGATTTCCGGATCCCGATTCCCAAAATCGATAGAGGATTCTCTTTTTGGGCCGTCGGTGTTAATGGTTAATGGTTAATGGTTAATGGTTAATGAGGTGAGGGTGAGTGAGAAGTGGGATTTTCTTATCCAGACATGCCAGATTCCAGATTCCAGATTTGATGCAATTGATGAGATGGAAATTTCTCGAAAGGATCTTGGGTACAAACGGTAACCGTAACATGCATGCTACAATACACATTGCAGCGGAAGGAAAAAACAAACAAAACGAAATATCTCGAATTTTCCACTTCTCTCGATTCCATGAGGGGAAAGCGGATACCCACTTTCCTTCACTGAGATCCTGTTCTGTCCTGTGAAGGTATACTGCAGCCCGTAATCACAACGCCGGAAACGAGCATGAAAAAAAAAAGCCATTCCAAGCAAAACTGCTGCATGCTTATACTTGTCGTCGCCAAACCAATCAAGAGGTGCGCCTCGGATAGGGGTGGGGGATATATTTGACACGGTCATTGGTCGTGTGCTTCATGGGTATTATTAACAGTTTAGATGTACGAGTATGTGTATGGGTGTATTCTCCTATTTGCTATGCTATCAACGCCTCTGTTTAAAAAAGCCTTTGCTTCTGAGATCACTCGGCTGGTGACATTCCAAATTCGATCTCATCGAGAGTTATTACTGCTTACTTGGGCTTATGAAATCTCCAGGATTTTGATGTGAAAGATGCGAATGATTTAAAAGGCTGGATAGATAGAAGTTTCCTGTAATTATTCTTTTCTGCCTATCCTTTCCTCCATATTTAGAGGGGGCTGATGAATCTCGCTGATTGATACCCGGGTGTGTTACAATAAGGTCATGAAACTGGTGATGATACCGGAAGCGACACGGCTAGGGAAGACTTAAGTCGGATCCAATTACTGTAACTTTCTCTCGCTTCTGACTTCATTTTTGCCTCGTCTTTGTGTTGCATCTATTTTGCTTTCCCGCATGATGTGAATCCCAAGGCGGGTGAGACTATGAATGAGGGGTGGGTGATGGTAAGAAGTCAAAAAGTTGGTGTGAGTAATAATTCTTTGTTTCCCGTATCCTTCGTACATAGTATCTGGATTTCGCCATTACCGCCATTTTCCCGACTACCTTAGGTAATACTTGATACGAGTGATGATCGTACCTAGGTAATAATTGTAGATCGTACTTGGAACTGTCAGTGGCAATTAGCTGAATCTAAATTTGACATTCATCATTCATTTCACAATTCACAATTCACAATTCATCGGCGATAATGAGCATGTTGAGAATTGATTCGAACCTCTAGACTCTGGGCCCGCATGGGCAAACGGAAGTACCGAGGGAGATGCGCATTTGCGAAGAGGCTGAGGAAATCACTCGTGCCTAGGTGTGTCGATTTTCAGTATCAAAGCCATGCCGCACAGCATCATAGATGGTCTATGCATGGGATAGTCCGACTGTAATTTGAATTCCATTCCGTTGTGAGGAGGGGGGAAATTTGAAAATAGAACAGGAAGAGAGAGGATTCGTATGCCCTTGCGTTTCATGAGATATTCCCCACACCCAGATCGCAATTGCCGATAGTCCGTACAGGATAGTATAGTATAGTATAGTATAGTACAGTGCGTAGGTAGATGATGCTCTTTCTTTTGCGTTGGCTCGGCTGGGCTGCGAGTCTCTTGGAAGGCATTTGATTGATGGATGGAGCGATAGACACTGAGACTTTCAGCATTGGTTGCAAGGCTGTGTACGATATTCATCATCGGTGGATGGCGACGGTCGAAACGGGCTGAGCGATGAATATCTCCTGTCCTGTGCAAGGCAAGGCTCAATACCGCCAGCATACAGCCGGATGAATGGGAGGATGTTTGGCGGGCGTGTGCTCCGTAATCGATCAATCATCAGGAAGAACGGGAAATTTGAAAGGGCGGATGCTTAACAAGCAGAGACACTGATGAAATTCTTAATTACACTTCTTGATAATCATATCATATCATGTCCTGTGAAGTAGCGGAACACTGCATATTCTGCACGACATCGCTAGTTATTAGAAGTATTGGTATTTTAGGCGTTTTCTTTCATAGAGTTAGTTATTGATGAGGCGTGAAGTATGAAAGCATAGCATTTGGTGGTTCGGAATTACTGTTACTGGTTCTGTATTTGGGAATAATTTATTTTCCTCGCATCATTTTTTGAATGGTACAGGATGAAAGATACCTACCACAGCTAGACTCTACTCGGTCGTACATTGAAATGAGTCCTATCGCCATAAGTAAGTACTATTACCATATCAGATCTAAGCACTTCAACGTTGGTTATCTTTCTTTATCCATCGTCAACTGATTGTTTTGCATGGGCTGTTCCTGTTCCGTACACAACCATAATAACCACCATATTTTCTTCTTTCTTTCTTTCGTTCTCGCTTGCTTGCTTGCTTTTCTCTATTTTGGACCTTCTCCCTCCCGTTCTACTGTATGATTCTCGGTTGGCTGATAATTTGGCTGAAATGGCTTTGGCATTGGCGATGAATCTATCCATATGATTTGTAGAGAATGGAAAAATAACAAATGCTAAGACTCGTCGATGCACATTGCTTGCAACTTACATCTGCTCTGTATTTCTCTCTGTCCAGTGCCCACACTCCCACACACACATCTCGATCTTTTTTTTCGTCGGGGGGTACCTTTATCCTTGTCTCTTCATCACATCCCTTCATCAGTCATATCTTTTCCGTATATCTGGTTGGCTCGTGGGATGAAGCTTTGCCAGAATACCATGTGGTTCCTTTACGTCTCCGTAATCACTGTCGGTGTCTGCCATGACCAGAAAATAGACCGACCGACCATTCAGATGGGATGGAATTGAAGTAGCAAATCTCATTAGCTAAACATAATCATAACCATGCATGTTCGCAGCGGCAGGAATTGTAACAAAACAGCAGCCATGCCCGCCCATACGCAAAGATTTCTTCCCCTCTTCATCGTCAACATGTATGATTCCCGAAACTTTTAAGTCGGCGGCTCCTTGAAGTCTGCTCAAATTATCATCGAAAACTAAGAACTCTTTTTATTGCATCAAATTAAATCACATCTCAACTCATTCATATATACATATTCTCGTTAGAAAAATAAAAGATCTCCGAAAAAGGGAAATAAAAGCATAAAAGCATAAAAGCATCAAAAAAAAAGGAAAAGGAAAAGAAGAGCAACGTCGTTTGTTTGTTTGTTTGTTTGTTCGTTGGTCTTTATAGGATTCATTATATTGTTATTCTTCACCTCTATTCTACGTTGGAAGAGTTCCTTCATCTGGTCTCTTAATTCTACCGTCAATTATTACCTCGATCGACCTCTCTATTCTTCCACGGTTTCACAGTTCTACAGCTCAATTCGCATCTACCTATCTATCTATCTACTTCGACGTTCGTACATATCAATCACACGGTTTCGGTTTCCTACACCTCCTCACCTTACCTTACCTTACCTCACCTCACCTCACCTCACCTCATAAATCATCTTACCCGCCCAAAGCCAAAACCAAGTCAGCCTGTCTGATTTGCAGTGGTTGACTGACTGACCTTTCATTTTGCCCGCCCGCCTCTTAAAAGTTTGGCCAGTTCATCCGTCGACATATTCACCCGTCGACATATTCATCCATCTTCGACTCATACCTACCTACCTACCTACTTACAGTAATCTCGTCTCGTCTCATCTCATCCCATTCAAATCCTAATCCATCCACAAACAGGCGTCAATCCATTTTCCCCACGACTCACGATCGCATCTTTTTTGTTTATACCATTTTCATCATTTCTACCTAAATTCAATTTATTTGATCCTTCGCCACCTAATTACTATTATTATTATTATTATTACCATTGCTTCTTTATTATTCACTTGATCCAAAGAGCAACGAGATCACGAGATTTCTTTGTTGATTAATTGATTTTAGTTTCTACCTCTTTATTGAACTCCTCCGTCCAGTCATCAGTCATCAGTCATCATTCAAAGCAAGCTCTAAAAAGAAAAAGGATTTGTACTCTTTTTTTAACTGAAGGCGAAACTTGAACTTGGCTGGTTACACATAAGATTGATTCACTCACTCCTGACAAATTATCTTCCCAAGTTCTAAAGACATAAAAAGACCTAAACACCTAAACACCTACCAAGACTTCCGTATCCTTTATTACTCACTACAGTCTATGGTACCGGCTTTAACTTTATTTGTGGATCATCAAGTCTTGCCACTAATATCAGTCATACCCCATCAACAACTGAACACCTAAAAAGGTACCACCCACCTATATCAATCTTCCCCCCCCTCCCCCCCCAAGAATATCCATACCATCCATACCTACCCAAGACTCATTCACAGCCTCACCTTAAAACACTTTTTTCCATATATTATATTCCCATAAAAGAGTCAAATGTTAACTTCATCTTGAGAAAAACAAAAAGATCATCCATCCTTCTTCTCTCCTCTCTCTTCTCTTCTTCACTTAAAATAATCCATCGTGACTTCTGAGTCTTAAAAAAAAGGATTATTGAAAGGGAAAAGGGAAAAAGGTAAGGAAAGACTCATTCTCTCTTCGAAGCCTAAACTTTTTTAGTCTCCGTCGCCTTCGCAATCTTCGCCTCTTCATCCTATTCACAAAACGCATTACTCACTCCACTCAATCCTTTGTTCAATGACAACCATCGGTTTATAACCCTCGACTTTCCTTTACTACCAATCACGAATACAATCCCACATCTACACACACAGTACAGTACAATCATCTTTCGAATGCTTCATTTTACACTTTCATAAAAGGCATACGTTTCACAAAAACTACGCTTTACATACACACACACACACACACACACACACACACACCCTTACCCGCTCGTCCAAAGTCGCGACCTTTGATGGGACGCTGGTTTACCCAATAAACTAGCCCACCATTTATCACAACAGTTACCATTTCACAAAACGGAAAGGTCAACATGCTCTTAGGTCTTTCAATTTCTTACCCAGTCGCCAGTCTTACATCGTCCAAATCTACCCGTTATATCGTTCCTGCAGAAATCATTGCGATCTCTTCTTCAAACTAGTCTTATCCTCCTCCTACCTCGATCATCGAGCTTTTGCAATAACTACCGCGTTGTTGCACGAGCCTGTATCTAGTCAGAAGGTTTCTTGGGAATAGTCTATAACGTTATAATCTAGATTTTGGCTTTGTACAGACGGCGACTGGAGTTTTATTTCGCATAGAACTTTTTCACTCCCGATTTACTTACAAAATACACCAAATACATACCAAACACTTTGAAGATGCATTGCGGCGAAGATGATTTGTCGCTTTACACCTCATTTTGTAATGGTTCTTACAGTTCCTCGATAGCCTCGTCGGCTTCCTCCTCTACTTCTTCAGTTTGGTCCGATGCAGCCTCACAAGCATCCGACAACTCTTCCATCACAAGCGCATCCTCCGATTCCGAACCTCCATACTTCTGCGCAACTCAACAACTACCCCTCCCTGCTATCGCAATCGATATCTGCGAAAAAAATAACATTACAAAATTTTGGCCACAACAAAGGTTACCGGTGGAAATCGCCCCAGAAGAAAAGCAGAACCCAAGAAGGACTAGTGGCGGATCTAGTACTCGCACAGGTCGTCCTCCTACCCTGATACGTCAAGCTGATCGCAAGGTCAACTTTGTTGACAGCCTCGTCGGTAAGCTTATTATGAATTCCTGATGATCTCCAAGTCCATGCGCTCAACCACTCCCCAGATTCTTCGGCTTTGATTGTCGAAGCCATATGGCCCCTTTCAACCGTCGCTTGTAGAAGCGAAATGGGTAAAGGTGTCCTTCCTCTGCGCATCTTCATACAAGAAACTTTGAGAAGATCAAGGACCAGCTACTCGACTCTTCAAGTCGCTTTGTACTACCTGATCTTGATCAAACCATTTGTACCAAAGACCGATTTTACTATGGAGCAATCAGATGATACTCAATCATTCCGGGCTTTACAATGTGGGCGACGAATGTTCCTATCGGCGCTTATTCTCGCATCGAAATATTTACAAGATAGAAACTACTCGTCTCGCGCTTGGAGTAAGATCTCTGGACTACCCACTTTGGAAATTAATCAAAACGAAATAGCATTCCTCCTCGCTGTGAAGTGGGAGTTGCACATTACCGAGAAAGTTTTTCAACGCTGGACCGACATTGTTTTGAACTATACACCATCATCGCAGCCTCCATCCCCAGGAGCCTCTACTTTGAGTATCGCAGAACAATCTGTCGAGTGGAAACGGATCGTTCTTCAGCTCAACCCGGAATTGGACAACATCAACGAAATCACGAGCCCATCTCACAAAGAAGTTTGTCGTCTTCCATTAAGACCTTTCACACCGTTGTCTGCGTATCATCTTTCAGGTTCCAATGAGCCCACCTCGTCTCCAAAGCATTACTCGCCCAATACCATGGAGCCATCACCATCAGCCACTTATCCAACTGTGAGACCTGTACCAGCTCTTGGCCTTCTCCCAACTCCACGATTGACTCCCCAGAGTACTGGATACAACACTCCTGCTGTGAGTGCTGCATCTTACATGCTCGGCAAATCATCGATGAGTCTCGCTATGGCACAGACAAATTTCTGCGGCCCGCAAGCGACGGAAAAGTGGGCAAGCTAATTGACTTCATCCCCACAAGGTTATTCTTGCAATCGTCGATCATCCTTGGCCAACTCGGTCTCGTCTATGTCTTCGCCAGAATCAATGGTTTCAGATACTTCATCAAGAACATCTCGTTCATCTTCAATCTCATCTGCATCGTCATTGACGAGTGCGTCGGTCTCAGTAAAGCTGGATGTCCAGGCGCGTTGTCGATATGCGAAGCTGTGTAGTGAGAAGAAGAATAGAAATGTTGTCGTGACAGTGGCTGAATTGTGTGAAAGCGACGACGAAGTTGGGGCCGATGCTTTAGATGAAGCCGCACGAACTTTATACGAATTGCACCGCCAATCCGTATCTGTGGACTCCTCCAACAGAGTTGATGACAAACCCGCGCATACATCTAACAGAGCTGGTGCTAAACGAAGCAGGACTCATTCACTTGAAGCTTCTCTTCATGATAACGTACGAGATCTGTTGATGACCGGGAGTATGGCGCACGTTTTGGCCAAGCCAGGTGGACACGCTAGTGATGTGCAAATTATGCCAGCGGCATCGTCTGGAAGAAAGAGACTTTGTTGTGCGACAGAAGCTGCTCGAGGACTTTCTCAAACAAATATGCACCCAGCTTTTCGCCCGGGAATGTGGGATGGAATACTAAATTAATACACCTTACCGACTTATACATACACTACAACACACTTGTCACAACAGATTTTCTTTTTCGTTTGTCTTTTTGAGTTGGTTGGCAAAATTGACAGTGCAATGGCCACATCTAGCCTTCACGCATCATCACATACCATGGGAATCGGATTTTAGATGGCGTGACTGCATATGCCGTTGATCATTTTATTGGAACACTGGAATTGAGGTCAATGGTACCCGGCTAATTTTCATGGAGATGGGGATAAGGGGAAGGAACATTGGGGGCATATATCGACAGGTTGGGGGATGCTTGTACGATGGTTGGCGAATGCTGGCTTGGCTTTGTTTTTAAATGGGAGTGGGTTGGTAAATGGTGGAATCAATGCTATGTTGCGCGCGATGAATTAATTATATCATCATTGGTAAACATGGTGGAAGTGGGATGGCGTGGAGTTGGAATCAACCGGTGGAGTTCTTAACATTTTTTTATTTTACATTACATTCTTTTTAAGTCAGGACAGATATGATACGGATGGATTTAAGCAGAAATGAATGGTGTGTTTAGTGGTGGTGGTTGTGGTGATGAAAATTTGTCAGGTCATAGGCAAGATTTTCATGAAACATGGCATATGTATGTCTAATGGTCGTTAGATCATAAAAACGTATTTTTCAAATACTATCTACCTACCTATCTTTCTACCCTACCTACTACTATTTCTCTCTCTCGTGTGTGTATGTGTGTGGTTGATGTTGATCTTGTTGAGGCTTTGATGTGTTGATGTTGATTTTGTTGAGGATTTGATGTGTTGACGTGTTGATGTTGTGATGTTGATTGATGATTGACGATCGATGATACATATTTAAGGTGAGTCTTCCCCGATTCTTTCATTGTATTTTATTTTATTCTGTTGTGTCTGGTTGGTTCTTGCATGGCGAGAATGTTGAGAACTCTAGCATGGATGGGCTGGGATGGTATGGGATGGATGCGATGAATTATTTAGGTTGATTTTTGAAATTTGAGGTTTGCGATTTGAGATTTTATTTGGGATGGAAGGAGATGGGAGGGGAAGGGAAGGAGATGGGAGGGGAAAGGAAGGAGATGGGAGGGGAAGGGAAGGAGATGGGAGGGGAAGGGAAGGAGGGTATGGAAGTTGTTGGGTGGGGGAATAGGATGGGATGGGATGAGATGGGGATGGGGATGGGGATGGGGATGGGGATGGTTTGATATCTGAGGAGATTAATGTAGGTGGTGAGGTAAGTGTAAGTGTATGGAAGATGTGTAAGTATAAGTATGAGCATTGAATTGGATTGAATTAGATTGGATCGTGCAAAATGGAAAATTCTTGAGAGGCTGGGTTGTGTGAGGATCTCTGGAGGTGAGTGAGATGGAGATGAGATGGGATGAGATGGCAGATATGAGGTGTGGTGATCTTATCTGGGAGAGGTGAGGTGATTTGATTTGATGGGTGAGTTGATTTGATGGGTAGGTGAGTTCATATGTAAGTAAATAAGTAAGGTGAGAGACGGGGTAGTCAATTATGGATTTCAAAATATATATCAGATATCTATATGAGATCCAGATTTAGAACCAGCGTGAATGCGGGTGTGAATGCGAAATTGTATTCATTCTATTCATCCGTGGGATGCTGCGATTTTAAGAGCTTGGGATTACGAGAGTAGCTGAAGGTAGGTCAAAGAATGGGAAGAGGCAAGAGATGGAATGGGGTTTGGGATATAGGATGTGGGATGTGGGAGGGGGGATTTGGGATATACAAAGTCGATGTAAGGAAATGTGTGAAATAAATTCCTAGAGAAATGAGAGAGAGGAAGGGAGAGAGGGGAGAGAGGATGGTTAAAGCTATTAAGATTAAGGTAAAAGATTGAAGAATAGGTAGGTGGAGAGACTTAGGGGGGGGGGACGGAGATGGGAGAGAGAGATATATATATATATTTGATGGAGATTTTCATGATTTTATGATTTTGTGAGTGATTATATAATTTCAGGATTTCTATATTGGGGTTTTGGGGTTTTGAGGTTATATTTGGCTGTATGTGATGTATGATATGTGATGTGTATAATGTTTTTGAAGGTTGGTTGGTTTATATTTGGATATTTGGATGGAGATGGAGATGGAGATGGAGATGGGGAAATGAGTATTAGGTAAGTTCTTTTTATAAGTATTAAAGAAATGAAATGAAATTAAATTAAAAGAAATAATTGAGAATTTATATATATATGTCTAGGTAAATACATTTTATGTATATATCTATAAATTCCCATTATAGATATCTATTTTACTCTATAACAAATATCATCATCTTTGAAGGAAATGGGAAAAGAAGGTTAGTAGAGAGAGGCAGGTAGGTAGACAGGTGGATGAGTAGATCAGATTTGTAGATTTATAGCTTTGAATTATATGAAATCGTATACTCGAGTATATCATCTCATATCATATTGTATATATTACTCCCACACCTACTACTCCTACTATAATATCCAATACAACACACTCACTACCTGAATCTAGATAATGAATACACTTTTATAGTTTTCTCAGACTATATGTACATAAACAAATATCTATACCTCACTGAATGACTTCTACGAACTTTTACGAAGGGAAATGTCTAGCCTACCTAGTCTAGATAGTCAGTTTAGTTAAATAATAAGATGAATTTAGAAATAAGAGGTTAAAGAGCTGTAGGAGAATATATACTCATCAGAAACGGTTGAGAAAAGGTATTAGGTAGATATGTGAGGTTGTTAGAGCAGGGAATAAGTGAGGAAGGTTGTAATGAGATGGATTGTTTTGATTTCTGTTTTTTGGGGGGGGTGAGGGAAGGATGGCGTTTCGTGTTGAGTTGGTTTTGTTCTGGCTGGTGGGGTTGTAGTGAGGGGAGGAGGGAGGGGAGGAAGAAGGGAAGGTGATGTGATGTGATACTACTTCAGTAGAATATTAAACTTCTGTTCTCTATACATGTACAGGATTTAATACATTTCTCCTTAATCTTGATATACTTATGATAATACACCTAATGAAAGAAGAGACAAGTTGCTAGAATATAATTTCTCATCGATGGATCATATGTAGAATCAAATCCTATAGTATATTCTGTGAGTGTTATTGAGTTTGGGAGTGTATTCGATATATGAGATTTATATGACAAGATGGGTGGATAATAGTTCTAACAGCTTTTTTGTCTGTATATCATACTGATTGGTTGGTGGTGGTAGGTAAACTGAATAAGTGAGTGAGTAAGTTATTTAGTATGAATTTCCATTTCATCTCAGGATGATTCATGTGGATGATATGAGATATGAATATACGATGGATGATGCTACTATGTAGGTATATAAATAAATTAGGAAGGTAGAAATAACATCTAGAATATCACAACACGAAGTATTCACGCATGTAAAAGATCACACTAAAGTCTTCAAGCAGACTCGATAGCAAATTCCAATAGAGAGAATAGAAATCTTATATTTGAGTAAATCATAAAGATATCTTTGATACAGAAACTTCCTAGATGTGTAGTAAAACATTAATAGATAGATAAACAGCACAAAATCCAATTCAAAAATTAAATCTACAGAGTGCAACAGTCGAATCTTCTTGGGTAGTACTTCTCCAAGGTACTATTCCCAAATATGAAATCCAGAATGGTGTGATTTGTAGACGTGCAACAAATTGTGGAAATCACGGGATATAGAGAGAGAGGCTCGATGCTTCCTTGAATTATGTTTCTACTGTATGGAAAGTTCCGGGTATCTGATTGGAGGTGACTGATTGGGAGTGAATTCGTAGATGTATGATAGAGGCTGAGCTGATAATTTCAGGCAAAACTGAGGGGTAGGTATGGAAGGATTGAAGTTTTTGCTTGGGATATTTGGATTGTGGAGTGATTGTTGCGGAAGAGTATACATGTCGAATGTTCAATTCAGGATATTTATTTTGTTATTGTGGTTTATGATATACAGATAGATAGTCAATAGCACGAATAGAACTTCAAGAGAAATATTTTTCGGAAGTACATCCTCAGAAATACTTCAAAGAAGAGTGAGCTACAAATAATACAATTTACCTATCACTTGGAATTATCTTCATCAATTTGATCAATTGACCAAGTCACATCATACATGTATAGACAAGATCTCAAAATTTACACTCATGCTGTGAGTAGTGATTCCCCCAACTAGCGTTCCTAAATAGGAAGTAACTTACCAAAATAGGAAATCAAGAAGGGGGTGAATTGTAGATGTGCATCAAAAGATATCTTCATTGTAGAATCACGGGGTATGATGTTATGTAGAGGTTTTCGAATCATTCCTTGGTGTTTTAGTGCCGTCTGCTGGACCCATTGAGTCATATATTTGAAAGGGGAATGATTTGACGAGGAGATTGAAGATGGGAATTTGAATCGAATAGGTTTCACAGGAACTTTTAGTTCCAGCCTATGAGATATGATATGGCAGAATAAAAATCAGAATTGGAATTGTTACTTCTGGTTTGATCGGGGAATAGGAGCATGCTTGTTACTTTCACTATCTCATGTAAATGACGGATATGATACAATCAGTTACGTATTCTTACCGGATTTCGCAATAGTAGATCATGACGTATGATGACAAAAGGTAAGGTATATTCATCAATTACACGTCGATTCCCAAAGGCACAATAGGAATCTTTACTAGTCTAATGAAGACAACATACGAGAGTGAATGCAGATGTGCAACAAACACCGAAACTTCACCAGAGTTAGTGTCATACTATGGAGTATTGTACTGGAGAATCTCAATCATCTTTCTGCAATCTTCCGAAAAGGGTAATCTTCTACTAAATGTATGACTGGCTTATATATCATGTGTAACAACCACAAATACTGGCTAGACTTTTCGAGTCTTAACCTACTGATTCTTGTGGCAGAAATAGGCGAGCATTGTCTTGACGTGCCGTGAACGAGATAGACAAAATACGGAACAGAGGCTTTCTTTTCCAATTTCATACAATCTCAACCTAATCTTTACTTTAAACCAGAATTTTCATATAACTGATTCAGACATTCGGATCTACTGAATGCATGAATTAACTCATGTGTTTCAAGTATGACTCTCTACAGGGTATAGCGGGAAGCATAGGGTAGAATATGAGGGCATTCGGAGATCAATTCTATTAAGTGTAGTGTAGCTAGTTTTGAGAGAAAGAGCTCTGATATAAGCTAGAGCTCTTACTAGTACTAATTAAGGCTAGCTCCTCCTGCTCTAGCACCCGCGTGAACCATACTTTCAACATCATGTCCCAATTACTGACATGTTATCTCGCATCATCAAGACAGATGTCCACACTCAGTCGGCGAAGGTGATTAGCCAACCATATACTTTCCCCAAGGAATATTTGAGCACTAATTCACTCAAGTAGGCGATGATCCTGGAGGAGATGATTTGGAGACATGCAAAATCAGATTTTTTCACCAGATTCTCTAGAGCTAGAGCGAGAGCTAGATCGCTAGATATGGGGTGATAGACGAAGAGAACTTATCTAGATCGTCCCGAAAGTCCATAAGAAATGACGAAACTATATCATGGAAACGGTGTTCAATACTTTAAGTTTGGATGAAGTAAGTTAGACCACAATCTTCATAATAGACAATGTTTAACGTGGAGATCGTCGAGCTACTAACGTACTAGTGGGTGGCGAAACGGTAATTGATGGTTACTGTGGAGATACATGTAGATGAGGCTCTGCAGTTCTGGCGTGCGGGGTATGGGGATTTCTAATGATTATGTTTATCTGTTAAGTCTGAAGGGATCTCGGGGAGAGTTGGATGAAAAGTAATATGGTGTTTCTTTTAGGGAAAGGCTAGGGGCTTGAGGGGAGAGTAAGAGATTGAGATTCATCTCTACAATAATTTCTCGGTTTGGAATGAACGCTTAACTCTTATCAATGGCTGGTAGGTAGGTATATGAATCCTCTGTTGATCCGTCAATTTCCGTAAAGTGTGATCTGTGGGGATTGAGTAAGAGGCGCTAGCAACTAGCAATGAAGCTTGGCTAGATTTTTCTCTGTCCGTTCAGAAGATAGGTATGATATGAGCACTACTGAATTTTACTTTTCATTTTTAAAAGACAGATATTCATAAACTAGCATTGAAGAAAAAGATCTTGTCAGAGGCGGATAATGTTCTCATTTGACATAATACCCGAGTTTTTCCAATTTCGGAACACAGAGAAAGCACCAGTACAGAGATGATGTGTAAGATCAACCACTTAGATCGAAATCCTTCAACTTGGAAAACTAATAATGAACTAAATGCAACTATTACTCATCTGGGACTCCAAAAAATGGTGATGGAAGCTTGAACTTAGCTTCGATGAAGGAGATCTATCTCCCCGCATCAAGAAAAACCAGAGGACTTTTACTCACTATTACCCACATCAAAGGAGACACTTGCCTTCAATTAGTTAATCTACAATCTCCAAGCACGCAATAATTGAGTCATAACCTAGTGAACTACGAACCATTGCAAGATCGTCATCGTAATCTTATTTTTAGACTAAACTTTTTGTGTGATGTCAAGACTTTCTACTAAACTCGAGTAGATCACATCTCATAGTTCCAAGAAGAACGAAAATTTCTTCTAAACTATTGAAACTTTGTTATCTAATAGCTCTAAAGAACAGATATCCAGAGCTCTCAATTCCTATAAAAGAATTGGAATATCCGTACTGCTCTGACTTCTGTTTTGGATCCTTTCATATCAAACATCGATCAAGACAACACATACACTCTTACTACACTACAACATACAACAACACTCCGACATACATCAACACTCCGACATACATCAACACTCCGACATACATCAACACTTTAACTTCAACGACAATAAAATATCAGGATGCATTTCTCAAAAGTTGCCATCACTGCCATCTTGGCCTTTAACTCAGTACAAGCTTTACCAATTGTAAGTTATATTTCCATCTCCTGTTGTATACTCTTAATGCGGACAAGCAATCAGAAGCATTCAATATCCGAACTTGATTGGACCACTCAAGTCATTTGAGGCACCGAGTTTTTTTGGCCATTGAAAGCCTCTTATTGTCTTACTGGTTCTGTGGTTCAGACCATTGAACTCTTATTCCAACCGAGTAAACTTTAGCTAACAAATCGTAGCAAGAACGCTGTGACACATGCGGCGGTGTTTCCAACAAAGAATCAGAATCTAAGATTGAAGAACGTGATTCTCAAAAAACACCCGTCAAGTACATGCGATTAATGCCTTGGGAAGAGTTTTGTGAAAAATGTCCACCAAAGGAATTTTTCGAACCTGGTGGGGTCGGACATGGTATGACTCCAAAGGGCATGATGGGAGAATACGTTGCTGGCCTCTGCAATTATCATTGTAGCTCTGGCTATCCCGAGTCCTACGCAAACACCCTCCGATCTAGAGTTACCATTTCTCCATCTGGATCAAACATTACCCAGGCTGAAGTTGTTACTGCTCGATTTGAATCAACCACCACTCAACCTGAAGTCACCGCTTCCCAATCTACAAGTCAAGAATATTCTGAGATCAAGTCGGATGATTACAAAAACAACAATTACACTATTCAATTCGAAGCTGACGATATCATCGAGTTCAAGGCTGAACAGCAGGGCACTTGCACCAATGTAGGCAAGTTCAGCTGTATTTCTGGAACATCTTTCCAGAAATGTGCTAGCGGTACCTGGAATGTTGCTCAAAATATGGCTCCAGGAACTGTTTGTTTAGCTGGAAAGGGGTATGATCTGAACCATGTGCCAGCCGAAAAGAGAACGTTGACGACCCAGGATATCCAGAATTCTACTTCAGAGGAAATGGAGGCCAAGGCAGATAAGAGTCCCATTGAAAAGAGATTGTGGATCCAAATTTTCAAATGGTCATTCTTCGGACCCAAACCACCAGTGCACCTTACTCCAGAGGAGGAGAAAAAGAAGGAAATCGAAGCAGATGTAAAGTACTCCAAAGAATTTCATCAATACGGCGGACATGGAGATCTTAAGAAAGAAGCCGAGGAGAAGAAAGCCGCCGAGGAGAAGAAAGCCGCCGAGGAGAAACACGCCAAAGAATTTCATCAATTTTCCGGTCTCAAAACGGATGCTGAGAAGAAGAAAGCCAAGGAGGAGGAGAAAACAGTCCTTGCTTGGAAATCATTTGGACCCAAGGATGGAGAAAAGCAAGAATAATTTAAGTGAGAGATACAAGGCTCTGGATGCTCCGGAGTTGGGAAATTTGTTTGATTTGTTTGCTGGGACTTATTTTGTTATTTTTTTCGTGTGAATATGATACTCCATATAGCGGATGGTAGATCTTACACCGGCGGAGTTAAATTTGGGTTGTATTTTTTTTTGTGTGAATATGATACTCCATATAGCGGATGGTAGATCTTACACCGGTGCAGTTGAATTTTGTTTTGTAATTATTTTCGTGTGTGTGATACTCCATATAGCGGATGGCAGATCTCACACACGCGCGATACAGATTGATATAATAAAATTGAGGAATTTATCCAACCAAAATCGATATATCTTGACTGTCTGTGACCTGGTACGTGAAGAAAGATGTAGAGGTGGAAGTGAATTGAAGAGTGGCCACGTGAATGTAAGGAAGAAACACGGAAATTGGATCATTCAAATCCCTCGAGAAATCCAGTCATGACTGCATTGCCTCGTATTCTCGTTTAAAGGCGTGGGATACAGATTGCCTGGCACAGCATAGCTAAAGCCCTGCGCAGACATTATGCAGAGTAGAAAATATGTGAATCTTTTCACTTACTGATTATGTTCTCAATACTCAATCACACTCCCGAAGTTGACGGCGGAACAATTCAAGGAAAGGACAATAAAAGTATATAACTGACCTAAAAGCAGTGGTGGAGAGGTGCAGACTTATCAGTACCCAGGAAGTCCTGAGTCTACAGTCGCGACGGAAGTTGAGTCAAGAATATGCTAGAATTGAAGAGATTGCTGAAACCTTGGAGTTTGGAGTAAAGAAATGTATTTATTTACAGGGTTGTAAGCGCGCGCAAGGCTTTGTCGAACTCATGATAGTATATGCAAACGAAGCAAATGAAGCGAAAGGCCCTGGCCATAGACCTTCAAAACACACCACATATCAATTACGAGCTGCAATTGGTTTAAATTTCGTAGATGAAGTCAAGGGTCCTCGTCGTCCACACAGAATTTGCCATCATAACGTGCACTCACACGAAGATACAATCTATTGGCGAAGCATATGCATGAATTTTGGTATGAAGTAAGGCTTTGTGCAGGGCTTCTTTGGTAACAGCATCGAACCAAATGTAGGGTAGTATTGCATATTTTTCACATGACATGTAAAGCGAAGGTGCCCATTCCGCGCCTCTGCGATTCTGTTTAAATTCTTGCTTTTGAGCTTTTACGAGTATGTATTCATGAAATTGTGAAAGTTGTCTGCTTAATGTGTTGGGCTGTCGAAGTTAGCCATGGTTTCTCTTGAAGTATTTCAGGAGCAATTCCATAAGTTGAAAGAGATTGAGGAGGGAAAGGATCAACTCATCGGGGTTAGTCGTTTGTCTTTCTGCCCCGCACATTACTAACGGACGATTTTATTGGTAGAAATTGTTTGCCCGCATCAACGAGTTGGAAAGTGGCCTGACGGAGACAAAGTTACATCTTGAGAGAGAACAGGATACTGCGAAATTGTACCAGTCGAAACTCTCCGATGTTCAGGTGAATCTTGCGAGACTCGAAGAAAGTATTGTATGGCTGCCTAATGATTGCTCTTGGGAACTTCATTATTGATAATGTTCGAAGGACTCCAATAGTTATGTGTCGGTTTTGATTGATGGTGATTGCATGACGGTATGTACAGATGCAACTTATTTAAACCATCAACTTCGTACTTTACCAGCCACTGAATATTGAAAGTTTTGCGATGATCTCATCAAATCTTCGCAGCAAGGGGGGCTAGAGACCGTCCATCGCCTAAGAACAAAATTGTGTGAATATCTTTCAACGGAGCTCGAGTTACCAAGGCAGATTTCAATCCGCATTCGAGTGTATGCAAATAAGAAAGGCTTGGCATCGGCCTACAATCACAATGAAAGTATAGGTAACGCAGATAATTTTGATATGTTTGTTCGCGGTTTCAATATGGGACACCCCATGTGTGATTTTGTGGATGCGGGTGATGGGAAGGAGTGTGCGGATTCGAAGCTGAAAGGTAGTTTTCCTAAATTAATCGAACATTAAATCCGTTGGAAAGGAAATTTCGTTACTGACACTCGTCGTAGAATGTTTCACGCACGACATGGCTGATGCCCAATGCCGAGCGGTCATCTTTGGTGGTTCAGCAGATAATTGCTATGCTCGAATTCTCCAGCCATATGTAGGAAATACCGCAAAGAGCAATCGAATTGTTTTGCTCGAAGGGCCTCCATTTGCTAAAGAATTAGCAATAATGAAGGAAAAGTTTCTTGTTGCTCGCTTTCCGGATGTGTTCAGAAACACAAAGTTATCAATCCGGCGAGTATCGTTACCAACCACACCTCCTAGAAGTTCCACTCCAGACACACCCAGCTATGCTGCAAGAGTGCTGAGTAATGTCGTTTCGGATACTGTAAGTATGGAGGAAAGCAGCGATTCTTCAGTAGCTGTTCCGGTTCGAAGTAAGTATAAAGTACTTCGGAATCGCAAAGGACAGCGTCTCGATGCCATCATTTCCCCGCCTTCATCACTCATCACTGTGATGAGAAACACAAAACATTGCAACATGTTTCACATTCTGGGAGAGTGTCCGTATGAGAAGTGTAATTTCTTGCATGGGAAAAGGCTTGACAAAAAAGCAATTGACGCTCGACGATTCATCTCACGCTTCAAACCATGTCCCTCAAAGTTGAATTGCGAAGATGAAAATTGTTTACTCGGGCATCAATGCCCTGAGAAGGCGTGTGCGAGAATTGGAAAAGGCTGCAAATTTAACAAGGAGATGCATAACGTTGATAGGTCTTAAGAGGACTATAGTGGCGTGGACGTGTTGGTTCGTTAGGATTTGTGAGATAATATAGTTTCTCGGATATTCGTGTTTTGCGTACTAGGTAGTCGGGTATTGGAGGTTTCGAAAATTTGATATTCTTTAACGAGGCATGAAAGGTTCAAGAGAGCTTGAGAATGATGATTGCTTTATTCACTCATTGGTTTCCGCACAAGTTAGATCTTACAAACGAATAGATCGATCAATCAATCAATCAATACTTGCGTTGTGAATATCCATAGATGGATTGACAAGCTAATAAGCCACACACATGAGTCACACATCCTATACACGATTCCAAAGTTACCAGTAAAACAATTGATGGGGTTTCAGTTGCAAATATACGTTCGAAAAGTATGAAAGATAGAAAAGCTCATCAAAGCAGGTATCTAAATTGTTCTTCAAAGATACCATAATATCGTGCCTGGCTCCTCACGAACATGAACAGCATCCATGGATACCAGCATCATCTTTCACCAATGCTCCCTTCCAATCAAGTCTATTAATTATGTAAGCAAGCGAATTCTCAATATGACCTCGGGAAGGCCTACTTTATATCTCATATCAGCGAATCAATGCGGAAACGGAAAGTAAACAACCTTTAAAGGCGAGACTGCCAATAAGGTATGTCCCTAAAATTTGTAGCTAATACTTGTCAGTGCTGACTCTATTCTGACCCTCCACCGAAACATAGATGGCGATATGGCTGCAACGTTGAAATACCTGACTGATCATTTCATAAAAGACTGACGAGACCTGACTGGATATAACTTCGAATATTTTAATTTAATAGTTGATAAAACAAAAGACAAAGAGATGAACCCCATAGACGACACTCGGCTGTTCCTACCTAGGTTAAAATATGCCTCCATCTCAGCTCCACTAACCATATCCACCCGCAATTTTTCATCTCCGCCACGTCTCTCACAGCGAAAACAAAAAGCAAACGCAAAAAGCAAACGCAAAAAATTGCGTATACGCATCAAGATAAACAGCAAAAGGGTTATTCTCTCAGGCGTGAGTCGAACACGCGACATCCAGATTACAATGAGCAATTACAGTCTGACGTCATAAACCAACTAGACGACCGAGAGTGATGTTCGAGTGAACTCGAACTGGTCATTCTACCATTAAGGCAACTTGTTGAAGATAAGCGGCGTTAAACAAAAATATAAATCAATTGCATACACTCAACTTAAAGAAATAATCAAGCGTCGGATAATATCGGTGAAATGGTTAAGCCGAATGCGAGGATCTTCCATTCTGTGTATTTTCTACATTCTGTTTTGCCAATAATATCATTTTCCAGTGAAAATCGAAACGAAAGCCTTTCCATATACTCTCTCCAAATAGGCTTTCTGTGACTCCATTTTTCGATTGTTTCCTGGAGCTACATGTGTTGCACAAATTCTTATTCTGGGTACTTTCCACCCTCCGGACCCCAGTGTACGTAGGATATTGATACACTCCTCTTCCTCTCCAATGCTGGCGTTCCCCAGATCTACAAAGCAAATCAATACTACGTCAGCCCTCAAGTGAGTAGGCTTAACAACTATGACCAATTCATACAAGTTCTTGAACTCCAAGAGAGCCGAGTTCATATTTGATAAACAAGATTCCGAGGCGACCTGTCAATTATTAGAATGTCTCGAATCCAAAGAGAACCATGTAGGGTTCTCGGCGCTATATTCGTCATATTTCGACCTCATCTGTTCATGATATGAATATTTCAAACTCTGCAATTCCGGGATGTTCGTGATGCCATGTTCGCCGCTTGTAGGCTGTCTCGATTTGAAAGGGAAGTCTATCAAGTTGGACAACTCTGAGGAATTATCCACCGCCAGTCTTCGCACTCGTTTTTTATCTTGATCGAAGTTTCGGAACAATCGTTGTATGAATGACAGATATGGAATTTCTTCAGTAGTACTCCAAGCTACGCTGAAATATATAGTGTCCGTATCAAAGTTGACCATGGGTGGCTTCTCGTGAGGATTTGGAGAAGCTCGGTGATGATGGAAGATCGGGGTAAGAATCACGTCTGAGCTAAGCAAAGTATAAAATGGAAATAGCAGTTCTCGAGCTTCGTGATTGATTTGTAGGAGGACAATAGGTGCAGTCACTCTAACATGATGTTTGGTGGTAAGGGGATCCCATGCTTCGGTCGGAGTCGTGCGTGGTCTGACTTCAATGATTCGAGGAAAAAGAGCAAGGGTATAATGCCAGATTTGATATCGTACTTCGGGATACAAGTCAGGAAAGCGGTGGAAATTATTTTCTGCTCCATTGGCTTTCTTCATCGTTTGTCAATGCTTCTAACAATTGTATATCGGAATTGAGATAAAATTTGGACATAGGTGCTTGAAAACTTTGATTCATGGGTCGTATGACTTCAGTCAGATTTGTTCTCAATTGAGAATGATGGACTAATATTAGCAAGTGCATGAGAATTTCTCACGAGGAAGGTTCTGCCAATTTGATGTTCCTTCCGCTTTGGCAGGCGTCATAATTTTAGTAAATTCGGTTTTATCTTTTCTGGCTCTGTCATATGGCATCTCTGCTTTTTTCATAATCTTTTGTTCTGATACCACTTGTGTTGCCTAGGCACCGCCTGTGTCGTCCGGATTATAGTATGCATAAACCCGCAGATATGACGGCCTACTTAGTTCCTTCGACAAAGGTCTTTCCTCCATAAACTCTAATCGAATAGATTGAGGATTTCCCATGGACACTTTCAATACTCCCATATTTTACAATCTTCCAAACACCACCTAGAACGACTCGTAATCTCCTTGTTACAACACAGGGACTTCTCTCATCTCCAAAATCTCATTTTTTTCCTCTGCGGGGGTATTCACGCTAATTTCCTCTTCTCAATTCATATGCTCGACACAAATCTTCAATTTTGGATACACAACATCAATTGGGGATATACGAATACTTCACAACTTTCGTTTCCGGTAGGTACACTGTGTTAAGTTCGGCCAAAAAATCTTTTATCAATCTTGAATGTTCGGTGCTGCGTTTTGAAGCTTGATAGACTTGATTCGGGCCTAGCTGATCATCGATGATCCAAACCACAGGCAGATTATCCGACGCTTCCAATTTTCAAATCCACTCAAATTATGCAGATTGCTTGATATCCTGGATCTCTTTTGAACATCGTATTGTTGTCATCATATATGAGAAATCTATGTTTACGCTACTAGACAGTCGATCTGATATGAAAGAAATGGGAGGCGTGCAATACCCACAGAGCCATGACACGCTTCTCGCTTCTCTGGATCTTAGGGAGATTGAAGGATTGAGATCTCCGCTATAAAATAAAGTAGAATTTTGTTCATTGTTCCTCCTTTGATTTCAGGGCCTACTCCACTCTAAATCTACACGCATTTTCATAAAAGTGAGCAGAAACAGTCCCCGAATGGTTCAAATAATTCTTTTGGGCGAAGGCACACATCGAAATTACAAAGATCGGTACTCAAGCATACTTTCCGCAAGATCACTGGAGCCTCATCCTACCATCTTAGTAAAGCTCTATACTTTTCAAACGAGACTTGCACTTTCTTGTTCTGTGAAATAAAAATAATTTGCACAAGTTTCGGGGGAAGTGATAATTAAAAGGATAAATATGTTTTCCTCGACTCCACGCTGTCCGTTAACTATATCACAAATATCCATTTTTCAAGCAGTTTACCCCAGTTCAAAATATCGATGTGTTGAGTATCACTTACCAAGGAGCATAAGAATAAAATATCCACAAGCAACTTTATATAGGATAGCAAGTCAGATGACACTTTTATGATTTCCATGCATCGAATACGAACCACACCTCTGATTCGGATTCGGGGATTTGAATATCTGGAGGCTTCAAGTTGATGATACATCAAGTCATACATACATTCGATTCATTAATAAATATGCTATGGCGGCTGATGGCCGCCCGTGGCTATGAAAATCGAAACCAAGAAGCGCGGGTATGTCAAGCTTGTGTTCGATTAGTCCCTTTATGCCAACGCAAGATGTAGAGAAACTTAAAGAAGGTGCCCGATCAAAGCATTCCAATTATTCCAATCCTCACGCCTGCAGACTCGGAATGGGTATGTCATTTCAAAAGGTTCACTCTGAAGAATGTATTTCCCTAATACGAATACTAGAAATATATATCGCCCACTTTTCATTATGCAGGAACTGATCCTGTGGCAGAACGCTTTGCAAACAATGTATCATCTTCTTCTGATACCTCTGTTGGTCACTCGGATATATCCACGAACCCTAGGCTCAAAGACGCTAGGCTCAAGCTTAAAATTGATATCCTAAGACTTATATGACTATTACTGAAGTTTCATGATCATACGCTGGTGATAAAATTAAGGCTGAGGTTCGACCAGCTACAAGTTGGGATAGCAGAAACAGATTATCGAATCGAAAGATTAAGAACTGAAAATTTGAGGATCGAACAATTGAGGATTGAACGAGCAGAATTAGATATGGAATTGAGGGAAGCGAGAGCCCAGTTAGCATCGATAGACGCAAATTTGACCTCTGACGAGATGGTCGACGGCGAAATGGACGAGGAAGAAATGGACGAGGACGAAATGAATGAGAACGACGTATCGGGAGAGAATGGGAGAGAAGAGAATGAGGAGGGAGAGAACGAACCGGAAGAGGAAATAGAGGACCACAAAACTGATGAGTACAAAAAGGAAGAGGGTGAAATATTGGACGAGATGGAAGACAAAAAAATGGATAAGTATGAAATGGAGGGTCACAGAACGAAGAAGCATACAAGGGATGAGAACCAGGGGAGGGGAAAAGACGATGATAAGAGAGAAATTCTTGTTAGTTCACATAGGGAAGCGATTCGGAAAGAACTGGATGACGAACTCGAGAAAGCACCTAGGAATAACTGGGAATTCGATTTGCAGGACAAAAAGGACGGACATTCGTTCAAAAAGCGGAAATTCTAGGATCAAGAAGAAAACCCCGATACATCAAACAATATTCCATCCTCGCCAGATGTGAAATCCGGCAGCTCAAAAATAGCGCGGATAGATTCTGTACCATTACTGAGAGAGCTAAACACACATTTGGCAGGGTACAAAATGGATAGTTCAGCAGAAGAGATAATGTATATTCGATCCTGGATCGACAAGGGATTCGATACTAGAATATGGAAATTACTGAGAAACCAGCCTATTGCCGACATACTAGCTTCATGGGACAATAGATTCGACAAGGAGGGACTGAATAATATTCTTAGGTCAGTTGTATTAGGATACGATTCGATTGAAGATTTACACACGCTTCGTGCGCACTATGATCGAATTCTTGGCGATGCGGTGTTCTTATTACATTCTAGGGCGAAAGTCCGAGACGCGGGGAGGAACGATCAGGAAACGGATTTTTGGAAAATCGGCTCTGTAGATTTTTGGAAAGCTTTCGATCTTTCTCTAATAAAATGCGATGAATTGATGTCTCAATTTGTACTGCATAGGTTGCATAGCCCCATTGCTGAAACCTCTAAAATGCTTCCACAATGCTTTAAATCATCGAAAGAAAATTTGTACAATTATGTTGATTCAAGAGCAGCTTATCTCAGATTGTGAGTCTCTAGATCTGAAAGATTGTCAGCGTCTTGAGTATCACATAATCCTTCCTACGATTTCTTTTTCGAAGTTGTAAAAAGATGAAAAATGTATGAAGTATAAATATGTTGTAAGACTCATATTTTAAATCACGGTTTATAACTGGAAGCTGGTTGGTCTAGAAAGTACGTAAGGTCTATGTGGGAATATTAAAAAACATTAGATATAGAGTTAGATTTAAAGCTTAATAAGAAGCAATAGATGTTAATATATTAAATAACTTTATTAATATAATTATTCAAAAGATTGAAAATATTGAAAAGACTTTCAAATTCAATAATACTTTTAATATTTTATATAAATCACAAATAAAAAACTAGCGAACTCTATAAACTATTATATTATTAATACTTTATAAAAAGTATAGATTGAATTTATTCTATTCTAGTCAACGCATAGATCATTCTCACAAACAGCTTTAGATCTCCAAATAGCTTCGAAATTCCTATTAAATAATTGAAATCTTCTACATTTCATTACATTGAGAACTACACAGTACGAAAATAAACATGATTCCTGAGTAGTATTGAAAATAAATACATAGAGCGCCAGCGAGACCGTCATTATTTTTAGACACGAAGGGCCGAGAAAAAGCTCGTGTTGTAAGATAACACTTTCAAGATTGTTTCAACAAACAGGGCCCGCTTCGGAAGCCTTGGAAACGAAGCCGGGCAAGGTGGGTACCTAAGTGAAAGGGACGAGTTCAAGAAAACGTCAAGAAGAGAGAGAAAGAGAACAATGGAGATAATCATTTAGAAAGACCAATATTTTAGCTTAGGAGGTGTTTTGGGTCTGATAGATGGATTAGATTACATAAATAACTAAGACATATCAGCCTTTACGAAAGAAACGTTTATATAGAACTATATGTAAACTCGGATGGCATGATCATCAACTGAAATACGTGTCATACAGAGCCACCCCAATCCATAGATTCCTAGTATCATGGGTATCATAACATTATGAAACACAACAAATTGTGTAGAAGATCCCTTTTATACACCAGAACACCATAACCCCGCCCCTAGGATTCATTACCAATGACCTTACCCAGAACTCCAGTCCGATACGTTAAGACTCACGCAGCAGCAATACCTCTCATACGTCTTCTGATCTCTAGCGTGCGTTTCACACTAAAATTCTTTTGGTCGTCTGGCATATGTTCACCACTGACAATGACCAAAACCTTCATTCTAGGATGATATTTCAAATCATGTAGTAGCTTTGGCGTAATAAGAAAGTACTGGCTATCATGTTCCTGACATGCAATCTCGACCATACGTCCGTGGACCATTCGTTCGTTACGAGGATCCATTCCTTGGTTGATTTCGTCGACGACGCGGAAGGGAGAGCGAGCAAGTGATTGTAAAGACATGAGGTAGAAAATTGTGGAAACGGAGCGTTCGCCTCCGGATTGACGATGCTTATCAAGGAGCTGAAGGGTTTCGTTTTCTCTGTTATGAAGTTAATAAGCTGGCATATTTGAGATGTTTTAATAGAATGACTGTACCTGAATTTGACCTTAATCTCAATTGCCCATTTTTCGAAATCGTCTTCTTTATACACACTAACTTCACCAGCACATCCAATTTGCTCGAAATTATGGGAAAAGGCCTGACTGATCTGTTCAACAAGTGCATCAAGTCTCGGTTCCCATTTTGTCATGATCTCAGTAACCTTCTGCGCGACGTCTCCAAGTTCGCCCTCAGTCCCAGCGATCCTGGTGTTTAATCGACCAATGTCAACCTGGCGCTTCTCATACTCTCTAATAGCATTCGGATTGTTGGCTTGAATAAAATCGAGTTTATGTTCCTCGCTGTTAATCTCTTGCTGTAAAGTTTCCACGGTCCTATCCGGGGAAATACTGGAGAAGTACTCCAAAGAGTCTTGATCGTCTCTCTCCTCAGCCTCTCTTCTGATATCTTTGCATCGTTCCAGCGCAGCTCGTGCGGTCAGGGTTGCTCGTTTTGACTGTGCTTCGATTTCCCCTAGTCGTGTACGTTCCGTTTCAAGATTTGCTACAATATCACTATTGCGCTCTCGTAGAGCGTGCACATCCGAACCTGCTTCAATACGTCGAATTTCGGCCTCGTCAAGTTCTTCGGAACAAGCAATGATCTGGTTGATTTGCTTGATATGTTTCATCACGTGCTCTCCCTTTTTGAGACCAGCAATGTCTTGCTCTTTTACAATGGCTTGAATTTCCGCCCTAGACTCAGAGCTAGATGTTTCCAGTCTCTCCAAAGACTCCTTCTCTCGAGCTGCTACCACGTCAGTATATGCTCAAGTATATCTATAGCTGTGCCACTCACCAAGCAATCCTGGAAGAGCTCTTTGTTCACCAAAAGCTTTCTGCTTTTGTTGTTTCTCTTTCATAAGCGCATCCTGGTCACAAAATCTCATTAGTAAGGTGCGCTAACACGAGGCCCGTTGACGACCTACCAGTTCATCCCTCTTCGGGTTTGCAGTACTCGAATACTGTACAATCTTTTCAGTGATGTCTTTGGCCTCCCTCTTCAAGGATTCGAATTTACGGTCGAGGTCTGCAAGATTTTCTTCAATCACACGCCGGCCCCAAGTGTCTACGGCACCATCGACGAAAAATTTGGCTCGATTGATTCCGGAAGTCTGGGTTGACATGGCACCATATTCTCTTCGCGTTGTAATCTTATACGAAGTGGTTTTTGTTTAAAAAGATGAAATTCCAGCACGGACAATCTTTTCATATTGTTCGTCACTGATGTCATGGAGAGTAACTGCCGTCTTGTGAGCTTTGATATCGTTACACAGCATGGCAAGTACTGGCTCTGGTGCATCAATAAAATCAATAGCCCACCCATCAAGACCAACACTATTTAGTTGAGCTGTAGTAGCCGAAGGCCGACCAATAGTCTCGGCGAGAGTCTGTGTGCTCGTTTGTATTCTGACCTCCGCCAGCTTCATTTCCGCCGAATGGAATTGGTTGTTTAATCGCTTGTAATCGGCCTGGGTTTGTGCTGTGATAGTGAGCATGTTGCTCGAACGAAACAATGAGTCAACAGCATCAGTATATCTTGGGTCTTTCACCGAGCATGTTATCAAGGGTGGGCCATAGACCTCCTTCTCAAACTTGTCTTGGTTTTCCTGGACCCACTTCCAAGCTGTAGCAGTATCTCTGGAATGCTGTGCAATCTTATTAATCTGTTTCCCAGCTTGACTATCAAAGTCAGCAAGAGCCTGCTTTGCTCTGTCTTGTTCAGCTCGTAAGTCTCGTCCTTTGGCTTTGAGCGCCTCCCTGCTTTGTTCGAGCTCCGTTACTGTTGCTTTAATGGCTCTGATATCCTGCTCGATTGCTCTCTAGGTGAAAAGTCAGCAAGGATCTATAGGGGTGTTAATGAATTGGGCACTCACGATATTCTGATTATATTCAGTGGGATTGAACTCTATTGCAGGTTCTCGCAGGCGGGCTTCAAGGTCAATTATGGTCCTTTTGACCTTTGCGAGATCTTTCTTGCGTTTATCCTCTGCCTCTAGAACAACTTTGATTCTCCGATCACAATCCCCAATTTTGTCATCCCATTCATCTACTTTCTTTAGGAGGATGTCGGCCTCTGCTTCTGCATGTTGTAGGTTATTCCTGCGGTTGGTCACGATCTTGGCCAGTTCCTTCTCTAAGGAATCCTTTTCGTTAACAAACCGCAGAGTCGGTTCGACCTGGCTTTCCAAAGTACGAAACCGCTTGGTTGCTTCTATCTTCTCTTCCTTGCATTGCTGATATCGAAGGCGTGCGTCTCTGTATTCTACAAAAGGAATACTGTTCTTTAGTTTCTCTAAGTCTCTCTCAATCTGAATTCGTTCTTCGAGCCGTTCCATTTCCGGACGCAGCCCCGTCTGTCGTTTCTCAAGATTGATCAACTGTTCCTTGTCTTGTTCAAGCTGCATTTGTCTCGATTTCTCTTCTCTCCTCAAATTCTTAAGCTCATCATGCCAGTCCAGCATCTCTTGCGCAGCGACTGCCCTTTGTGTATGATGCAGAAGTTCGACGGGTGTCAATGCTGCAAATTCGGAGACTTTATCTTGGGGCAAAAACTGACAAAGATTATCAATTTGAATGCTTAATCCCTTGACCAAAGCTAGAACATTTTTGTGACTTGTTCTCTTGTCATTTATCCAGAATTCGCAACTATTCCCATCTTTGATAATTCGAGTTTTGATGATATGGTTTTCGCGCTCGTTGCTTCTCTTCTGAAGTTCTATTTCAATAAAGGCATCCCGTGAACCATGCTTAACAAATTCTCCCACTTTATCCGCGCGACCAAGGTTTTTTGGCGAAGAACCCAGCCCCAAGCAGATGGCACAAACCACGGAACTCTTACCAGTACCATTTGGACCGATTACCATGTTCAAATTTGAGCCAGGGAAGAACTCGGCACTCTCGTAGGTAACGAAATTGTTGAGCTTAACTCGAACTATAGCGCCTGGAGCAAATTTACCGCGTTCGGATGCGATTGTAGGAGTACCGGGGACCCTTCCAGCATTTTGTCTCTCAACTTCTTCTCCTAAGGATGGCGGAGTATCGGGCTCAAGGGTTCTTTCTTCAGATTCGTAATGTATATTACGTGATCGTTTCGCAGGTCGCGTGGGTATAGTGTTTTGTGAACTTTCATCGCCATCGATTGCCTCCCTCGACCGACGCCCACGAGATGGCATTTGCGGTGCCATGTTAACGATTCTAGATCTAAAGAATTGTTGCGAATTCAATCGAACGAATGAAACGATATGCTAACGTGCTTGATCTTATATCATCTTAGGTTATCGATGGATGAGTGGAGTGCATTAACTAATTCAATTAAAGAACCGTAGTTTGAGTAAGACGCGTTAAACTTAAGGAACTCGTGTTAAGCATCAGTGCACTAGTACTGTAAAGGGTAGCGTAATGAAATTACCCCACCATAGGTGGTTGATCAGCTGATTTCGCATTTCCAACTTCACCTCAACCACACTTCACCTTCGTTGACATTTCTCAACTCATTTTACTTCTCCCCCTTTTACAACCATGCTTGTATTTGGCGCGAGAACGAAATAGATGATAGATTATTTCACAAAGCTAGCTGGCTAATCTTGTGGAATAGATAGTGTTCAAGAATCATGGTCCTGCGTATACGTTCTAAGTGAAGTAATTGGGAGATGCAGAGAAAATGGTAGGCTGGATGGACTTTCTCTCAATTTCCCCCTTCTCTATAAATGACGCATGAAGGCTTTATATACCATAAAGCGAACTTCTTGCGTCTGTGTAACGGATGTTGCTAACAGTCATAGGCTCCCAATCCCATCGAACTAGATAGATGTACACCGAATAGGAGACAAGGCGGATGACCTTTCTTCTTTCACATATATAGCTACCTATACCTATGCAAGGCAAAGCAAGCTTGAATAGAATTGAAGGACTATTGAAGTCTTCCTTATTATCCGTAGTATAGATAATCTGGAACTAAAACTAGTACACTTGCTTAATCTGCAAGTAGATGTCATACTATCTACCTATGTTTTTTATTCATTGAAATATTCGTTCGCTTCACAATAAGTTGTCTCAGAATCTCTAATAAGTGTCTTGTTTATCTTAAGGTACTAGGTACACATTGTGATGCGGCCATGAGTTGAGAATGAACTCTCATGAAACCCAAAGTCTTGATGATTAGAAATTCTAGATGCTTCATTACTACTACATCATCAGGGTCTATACACTCTCTAATGATTAGATAACAGTCCAGGTCAATGAATCTCAAAAGTACTCTAATATAAATATAATCATAACCGAGCCAATGATCATCCTTTGAAGGTTGAGATTGGCATTCCTCTCTCGATTTTGGTTGGCATGCAATCGCGGGGAATTTTGGGTGTAAACAAAACATCAACATAATCAAAACTTCACCATAGTAACTGCAATCTTGCAATCCCAATACTCTCTTGAGTTTTATTTTTCGCTTTGCGGACATTCGACAAGTTCTGATTTTACTATCTTTTTAATACGATCTTAATTCAAATCTTCACTTCAATTCGCTCTTTCTCTCTGCATCGACACGAAACAAACTGACTTTTGAGACGATAAACTCTTCAAACACACATATCTTTTCAAGCAGATCAAATTTTGTAAATTGGTGAGTGTGCTGATTTCACTACTGCAACTCAAGATAAAGCATTTTGATTTGATCACAATGGAAGGCTAATCAAAATTTCCCAGATTCTTCGACCGCTTCATTTTTGGCACTTTCGTTACTATCGACACTCATTTCCTCACATCACTATGCCATTTTAAGTTACGCTGTGGGAATCTCAACTGCCGTAGTTGAATACTACTTGAACAGTACCATCCCACGTCCTGTGCAACATCAGGATAGTCGATCGGCATTAAAGTCGGCACTAGGGATATCAAAAGATTGCGATCAGATACAGAAGATTGTCATAACAATGAGTGTACAACACACGCGACCGCTAAGTCGACGACCTCTTGGAGAAGCAACTCGACGAGTCAATAATAATCAACTGAGTACCACCAGATTGCAATTAAAATCCACACCAACAAATCAAGATAGTCTACGCCAAGATGGTTTGCTGCAAGTTTACAACCAGGTTTCTGCTTCTCCAGGCGAATAATATTCATACCTTGACAATACTCGAATACCCTCTCCTGTCTCTAATGTCGTTAACCCTAGGCTATCTGCTATATCGAAAGAAGCTGCGACGGATTCAAAAAGAAGTTCATAGATTTCGACCGCATCTTCCGCTACTTCTGATGGTAAAAATCTCAAGAAATTTATCGGTCCTTGGAAGCTGGGCAAAACTTTGGGCGAGGGGGCGACGGCACGAGTACGCCTTGCAAAGAACAAGAACACACATCAAATGGCGGCTATCAAAATCGTCCAAAAGAGAAATGCTCAAATGTCTCAGGCGGGAAGTCTTGCAATCCTGGAACGCTTGGATCCGCTACATGATGAAAGCGATGGAGTGCGAAGAATGCCTGTCGGAATCGAACGAGAGGTGGCAATAATGAAGCTTATCCAACACCCAAATATCATGAAGATTTACGACATTTGGGAAAACCGCACTGAAATGTAAGTCAAATTCTAATTCCAAAGTAGATTTAGCATCTAATACTCAATAGTTATTTGGTTCTTGAATACGTTGACAATGGCGAACTTTTTGCTCAAATAGCAAATAACGGAAGGCTGGACGAAGAGACTGCAATGAAGTATTTTCGACAACTTTTGAGTGCTCTAGGGTACTGCCACTCATACAATATTTGTCATCGAGATTTGAAACCGGAAAACATTCTAATAACAAGCACTGGGGATATAAAAGTTGCAGATTTTGGAATGGCTGCGCTGCATCAAGGTGCAGACCACAAATTAAGAACTTCTTGTGGAAGCCCACATTATGCTGCACCGGAACTGATTGGTGGATTCAAATATCGGGGAGACAAGGTCGATATATGGAGTATGGGCGTGATTCTCTATGCCAGCTTGTGTGGGCGACTACCATTTGATGTTGAGGGTGTCGGCAATGATAGGGCACGTCTCAATCCACTACTCAGCAAAATCCAAAAAGGGGAGTATGAAGTGGCTCCAGAATTCTCCAAAGAAGCAGCAAATTTGATTTCCAGAATATTGCAAGTGAATCCTAAAGAAAGGATTACGCTGAATCAAATCTGGAAGCACCCCGTGGTGAGAAAATATGGCTATTTGGACAATCTCGGTAGCGGCCAAAGCATTCCGTCCCTTAGTCTGATTGACTGTGCGCGTCCAGTGTCACGCCGAAGTGATATTGACAAGGATTTGTTAAGGCAACTTTGGTCTATGTGGCATGCATACTCCGAAGAACAACTCATCGAGACACTGTTGAGCGAAAAGTGGGTGATTTCGCTGATTTTGTATCTACTAAATATATGCTAATAACATGATAGACCCAACGAACAGAAGCGCTTCTACACTTTTCTACTGAGATATAGAAATTCTCAACTTGAAGACTACGAACCTGACCTGAGTTATTCCAACAGTGACTACCATCATATCAGACCCTCGACACTGACAAAGACATATTCTACTTGTCACTTCCCACCACAGACTGGAAGCAGTCATCATCGCCAACAAGCTTCCAGGTTTACTGTGGTCAGTAACAGGTCCGAACACACTTATGATCCTTTCAATGCTTCAAGGCCACAGCATCTTGATTCGCTCAGGTCTGATGATCAGATCAAGGTCACTGTTCATGCTCCTCAGAATGAAGAACATGGCCGGCACCGTCAGCCTTCTCGAATGTCAACATCAAGGTCTACCAGTGTCCGGGGTAGATTACAGAAGCCAGTATCTCGAGTATATGCCTCTCGCAGTTCACTTGCAAGCTCTACTCGAAGTCGAGGAAGTGCTCCTTTCCGTGCTACCGTTGGTCACAAACGTGGTGTAGAGTTCTCACATATCCGGAGACGATCATCAAGTAGTCAAAAGATTATATCTACAAATGGCCCATTAACTTCTGTAGGAGAGCAAGCAGCAGGAGCTGATGAGAAAGCTTTTCTAAAACCTGCCATTGAACATTCTACCTCAACACGTTACATACGATCGAAAAAGCCACAAGTAGGAAACACGAAGGTTACTACTACTATCATACAAAAATCTGGACGTGGCAGTCTAATATGGAAAGATGATGTCCGCCAATTGAGCAGCAGCTTGGCCAAAGACTGCGATGAAGCGTTCAACAGAACATCCGTCGTTTCTTCAAATACTTCCCAGAATAAATCGCGATTTTCAGGAAATTCAAGCGTGGCTTCTCGCGGTCCTTCGCCTATGCTTAATGTGCCAGCGAAAAGTCAAACACTCAGACGCGGATCTCTCGACTCACGACCATTACCTCCACCACCTGCTAGATCGGATTCTGTCAAAAAAGAATTGTTAGAAGCACGTAAGCAGGTTACACTACGCATGGCTTCTGGAGAAGATTCCCCTGGATACATTGATCGTATGGTATCACACATCGATCGTCTTATACTACCTCCATCTGCATCTCCATTGCTTACACGCCAAGATCGCCGCTCATTTTCTGCACCTGCAGAAACTAAACAAAAGAATTATACCCGGCCGTTGCCTGCGATTAATGAGGCATATGGAGATGAACTATCCCCTCGAAAAGTCGAGTCAGACCGCATCGCATCAGCCCCTGAACCTCGTACGTTCAAGAAGAACTCCAAGTTTTTCAACGAAAGAGAAACAATCCGAGTGGTCAATGCTTCCGCGGCATCTTTCAGCCCTGTTAAAGCTCCAGCTCCTCTTACTATTAGGAAGAAAAGCTCACAAAGCGGTCAAATAACGGGGCAATCTGGGCGAGAATTTTTCGACGACTATCTCAAGAACCAATCTTCTGGTCAGGGACTTCGTCACCAATATTATGCCAACCCCAAGACGGAAGTCGGACCAGAATTATCTCGTATTGATGAAGACTCTAACCTAGATGATCCGTATGCTCAGGATAGTAACTCGGTAACCATAGTGAAGAAGCGATCAGGTTGGTTTAGACGCAATTCCAAGGCCAGCGATGAAGGTGAATCTAGAAGTTCATCAATATTAGGAAATGAAACTTTATTATCGCAGTTATCAAGCAAGAGTGGTGGTCGAAAGTTAGAACTAGAAGATTTTCCACTGATTCCACCGACAAGGAAAAAGGGGTTCATTCTTGGTAGGCTCTTCAAGAAAAAGCTACCAAAAACCGGCATGACTGTTGCCAGTGAGTTAAACCTAAAATATTTTGATGTTTATGAGACTAACAGGTCGACAGCACATGATATGTTCGACGAGGACATGAGTATTCAAGATTCTATTGCGGTTTCCAGACAACAGAGTCGCCAAAATCGTATAAATCAGACTACACAAGCACGTCAAATCGAGCCCCAACAAAACTGGCTGGCCAAGTTATTCCATGTAAAGCCCGCTTCCAAATTTATCTGCTTCTCCGTTTCGAGACGTACAGCAAGATTGGAGATTGCCAAGGTGCTCAAAGATTGGAAACGATATGGTATTAGAGATGTTCAGGTTGATAAGCAGAGGAACATAGTCTTTGGCAAAGTCGGCTTAGAAAACTGTAAGTCTTATTTGTGAGTTTTGTGAAACATATTACTGACACCAAATAGTCCTGAACTTAAAAGAGGTCTCATTCGCCGCTGAGATATTAACTGTTTTCGAACATCTGGATCGTGGCAGAAAGATAAATCTCGCTGTAGCACGAATTACACAGGAAAGAGGTGCGGCAAGCAGCTTTCTTAAAGTTGTAGAGACCTTAGATTCCGTCCTACAAGTTCGTGGAGTTCTCGTCATGGACGAAGAAAAGAAGAGAATGATGGTGAGAACAGTAAACTCAATGATAACCGACACTGTTATTTCTTAACCCCAAGCTCAGGGCGTCCGCCAATTTTCGATAATCTATATCGTTAATACCCCACGATTTGGACATTTGCGTATGGGGATGTATCTCTACACTCACTCAAGATTGGACACACTCGAAATCCTAGTTTATCACATTGCAGTATTTGGATGATACCTACCTTTTTTGTAGATATACTATGTTCAGTATAGTGAGTTTCTTTGGCATTTGCATAGAGTGGTGGATAGTTGAGTTTCGTTGCATGAAGGAGTTGTAAAAAGTAACTTAATATTCTTCACACAACAGCAAAAAAAAGGGGTAGAAATTATGATAGACTGAGGTCAAAAGGCGGTCCGAGTCTATTACTAAAGAGAGATGAGAGCGTTAAAGATGATTGATTTTCTTTTTACTTTCGAATAGGGGAAAAAGTGTTCTTTTCGCTCGTGTACTTAGGAAATCCCATTTCTTTGATTCATGTTGATGGATATATGTTCATGCTTTTGGTGATGTGACTTGTACAGCTGGTATCTCATGGTGAAATTTTCTCATGGGACATGCTGAATTCTATGATGATGTGTTTCCTCTGGAAATCCCACATAGTACACATACGTATAAGTGCATAATCGAGACATCTTTCACATGGAAGCTTTCATTCTATGTATCCAACGGATCCGACATTGATTTACCTGGCGAGACTTGGTAGATGTATAGATATACATTGCTATCAGGAGATCTCAGTTCCCATGGTTGAACGGTGAAGTTGATAATGGATCGATATGTTTTCGTCACAGGTTGAGTGATGTCGTGCTGCTTTGTATTACTACCAACTAAATAGGTATCTAGTAGGTATCTGATGCCAATGCCCTCTTTGGGAAAGAGGAATGCTGATCGTCATGGGGTTAAGAATGTGACATTTTAAATACTTGAGCAAATTTTTTTGGGGGTAGTAATACTACTCCTCTCCGGACTATCGAGGATGGTTTTTCCATCGTATACGTTATTTTATATCAATTTCAAACTTATTACACAGAGTCAAAAAGAGATACCTACACAATTGAATAAAGAATCACGATCGACAAAGCATTCTACCAAACTCCACAATCATGCATACTATGCACCGAAGTATACCATCTCCACCACCAAATTTCCACACTCTGGGGTAATGTTAATCGAAGCCCTGTGAATCATTCCATTCCATCCACATCCCCATTCCCATCTCACGGCACCCATCCATCCATTTGTCTCCACCCCAGAAACGCCACCAAAACCACAAAAACGGTTATCACGGCAATGTCATGCATGCAATGCGAATCCCCATCCGAGTCGATCAATCCATCCTATGAGTAATATCTAGGTTCATGGGTAGTATATTTTATACTTAATACCGGAAAGGAAAGGTCATCTACATGGGGAATGGACGAGGCGGGAAAAAAAGAAGTGGGGGATAGTATATTTGTGTATCTTTCCAATTTCTTGGATTCTATCTGCATATCATATCATGCCATGTCCACTCCACTAAAAATTGATTCTGAGGATATTGGTAGTTCTAATGACTAAATTCTCGGGGTAATTACCTGTCAACTAAACTTAAACCTGTGGCTTGATGCTTGGTGATTGCTGCATGCATGTTTCCGTCTGTAGCATACCGTACCGGACGGTACCCCAGGATGAAGAGTGAGTGAAGTTATCGTATCGTATTGTTACATCTTGCAAACACAATCAATCGTCGTGCATATCCTTACATATATCCACCTTGGTAGATACATAATAGTAAGGCTTAGTGAGAACCATTGTGTCGGAACCCGGGATTGTGGTTTATCATGGGGAGGTACCTACTTATATTTAATCGAAAAAACTGGCCTGAATTTACTACTGGTAAAGCCCTTCAATAGTCCAATTGTTCTATTTCAATTCAGAGAATCAATTGTTTATATGATTTTTGTAATTGGAAATTATTCAAAGATCTATTTAATATTATTAACTTTGCTGATTTTATTGTTGATCAATTTCTTATAGAATTTATTAGAATAATGAATTTCGGCCTTGTTTTTCTCCCAAGTAGAGTCTACCCAGCTATGAAGGCCTACCCT
>PQXJ01000185.1:0-67846 GCA_004786225.1 Botryotinia narcissicola | reverse complement strand
ACTTTCTGTATGTTTTTTTATATTTTTTATATGCGTTTTCTTCTTTCGATAGAGAATTTTTTGCGCTTTGGGAAATATGAGGGAATGCCTACGAAGTGACCAAGTATTTCTTCTCCACTTGTTTCTTTCGTTCGTCCGTTCGTTGGTTCGTTGGTTCTTTGTGCTGGTGTGATGGGTTGGGAACTTGGGATGGGACTAGATGGTTGGATGAATGGCTCGGATGGATAATGCCAACTTCCTAGGTGACTAACTAGGTGGGTAATTAAATGCCGCTTTTTGCAGTGCGGGCGAGAAAAATACTTTATATTCACATATTCACATATTTCCACCGACTAAATAACCATTCAAAATCCTCTGACAAAAGCTTTTCTCCTCTCATTTATTAAACTGGCAATTCGATATCTATATCTCACGAAATTCTTTTGATGTTCGATTTCCGATTATGAATGCGAATGCGGGAAAAATTAGGGTTTCGTAAAATTTACCATTTATTCAGCGAGGGGCTGGAGATGGACATGGTACGGGAAGCGAAGGGGGCCTGTGGTGCACGCATACTTGTAAGTGAGAACTTAACACTACACTTGACTCTCAGACGAGAAACTCAACTTTTAATATCAATTTGCAAAGCTGGAAAGCTACTTTCTAGTTCAAGGCTGGAAAGGTTTCTCTCTTCTGCTCAAACAGCGCATCTCTCTGAATTTGACGTAATATTAGTTAGGATTGATATCATGTATATATACATACATACATACACTACTTCCTCATTATTATATCTAAACTATGTATATCTAAAATCACAACGCCGAAAATACAATAGGTGGTATCATAAAGGAAGTATCCTGACCCTTTTTCCCCTTTCCGAACAAAAGAAAAAAAACAAACTTTGAGAACCATGCGAGCCATCCAGATCGAAGAGACCGTACCAACCATGCAAGCCACCCACCAACCTGACCTCCATATTGCCATCTCCTTTCCTCCCAACCATCCAGTTAATGTTTATACAAATACAAATAACGAAATCTCTCCATCTCTCAAATTGCAACTCCCACACTATCCCTTCCATGTCCATAAGCCATACTCCATCTAGCCTCCTCACCCTTCTCACTCCCACCAAATGTTCTCGCTCCATCTCTACTTGGTGGCGCTACCTGCAACCTCTTGTTATCCGCGCTAATTCTCACTTCATATCCCAACCCCCGTGCGTATCTAGCTCCATATCCTAGACTTGGACTATCACTCCAACTCGTCGCTTCATAATCTTCATTACCATCAATCTCACTTTCGATACTACTCACACTACTGACACTGTGTGGATTATGGATTTCTTTGACTTCGATGCATTGATAAAAGCCGTCTCTAGAGGTTACAGGTCTGGGAGTGTTGGTAACGGAATCGAGAGACATGTGACGGGAGTGTTGTTGTTCGGAACCGGATGAAAATAACCAGGAGGAGACCCGCGATAGAGATTTTCTTCGATTCGTAATTTGAGGTGTTTGGAGGACTAATGGAAGAGGGGGAGGTAATGGACGTTCTTTAAGAAGCTTGGGTGCGTGAAGAGAAGAGTCTAGGGATTTCATGCGGCGAGGACGAGAAGGTGCGGTTTGAGGGCGATGATCGACATGGTGGAGTGAAAGCTCGGTGATGGGTGGCATGGGTTCTTGGAGCTTGTTAGCATTGTCGCATCAGAATATAATGATATAATCAGAGGCCTACCTGTGAATTCCGAGTATATGCTCTCACGCCTTTCATGTCGACTCTCGGCTCGGCTTGCACGACTTACTGGTCGACTGGCTAGATAGATACTTCGTCTCTCGATAGCGTCATCAAGTTCCTTTAGCTTTTTATCCAATTCCATATTCTCTAGCAATGCAGACTTGACTCTCTCGTATGCAAGTGGTTCCGTATTTGCTCTCAATCGTGTAGGACGTTCGTGAGGTAAATCATTTGACAAAGCATTCAACAACTCCTCAGTGTTCATTGATCTCCTTTCCATAACTGTCGATAGAACTGGTTTTCTAGGTACCCTAAATTCCAATGCCGACTCACTTCTCATGTGAACCAAAGGACGATTCTTCGTGTCTTCGTTGATGTGAGGTCCAAATTCAGGCAAGGGCGATAATCGATTTCCCGGTAAGTATATACTTAATTCCAACGGTCGCAATTTCGGTTCTTTCCTAAGTACGACTCGTTCGGGCTCTCTCACATAACTCGTTTCCGTATGATGTTGGAAGTTATATGGCGCACTAATCACCATTCGACTTGACGCACGAGATGATAAATTTCTTTTCAACGTAAAGCTGCTCCCACGACTTGACGTCCTCGATCGAGTTCTCGCCCATTCCTTTCCTCTAGTCTCTGGTCTTTCAAAAGCAGATGCTGTTGGTGGCCTTTCTAGAGGTTGTGATAATGGGGGAGATATTAATTGAGGTTGCCCATTTATTATTCGCATTGATTTCTCTGGTTCTTGATGTTTCGTTAGAACTCATACTTTCTGACTTTAGCATTGTAATTTGTTTGCTTACCACAGCTCTCCACATCTTCCCCCGCCGCACAACAATTGATAGAAGAAGTTAACCATGCCATTTGCGCATCAGTGAGAAACCTGCTCAAAGATTGCATGACCACGACTTCATACCGAACACAATTTGAATTAAATGTAAAGAGAACAAAGGACAAAAGACAAGAGACGATAGAAAACGAGAGTGAGAATATTTCCAAAGGGAAAAAATAACAGGAAACAACCAAGTGTAGAGCTAAGAGAGCATCATTGCGAAAGTATAGATGAGATATGAAGAATGTGATAACTCTATCTTAATGATTGGTCGTCTAGGCATAAATGGGAACGTCGTACCAGACAGTCAAAGATCGAGACGCCGGAAAAAGCCTAATCGAAATTGAAAGCAAAAGGCACCCCAAATTTGAGTTTCTTCGCAGCGGGTAAATATTGCATTGTAAGGCTTGAGATGGTTGTAGATGACCCATGATTATCCCACATTACCCATGATTAGCCATGATTACCCCATGGCGTGCAGATGCATGCTCACACTTACTTGCAGTTACGCACAATTGTTTCTGTTGGTGCATGGTGATAGGTTGTGATGAGATGGGGCGGGCGGGGTTGGAAGGGGAGATAGACCGCTAGATGGACCATTGGGCGGCAAATTTACCCAGTTAATTGAGAGGATTTGCCCGGACAGGAATGGTCTCTTGACATTTGCTCACATTTTGGGATACTTTGATGGACTTTGATGGACTTTGATGGACTTTGATGGACTCTGATGGACTTTGATGTACTTTGAGTGTGCATGAAAGGAATGGAAGGATTAAAATTTGGATGGCTGTGAAAACAATTCAAGTAATACTTCTTTCTGTACCTTGCAGGACGGACCAAAGTTTGTACTAATGCAAGAAATCATTTGAAGCTATTGAAAGAGATCCACCATCTACGAAAATATATGTACCTAGCACCTACCTAGGTATGTTTCTAGGTTTAACATGCAAGATCTGGTGGTTCAATGAACGTTTCTGTCTGTGATGAAGAAATCCGTGCGTTTTGACATCTAGGACGATCCGGGAGAGTAACCTACTAGGTAGATGTGATGAGATTTCCACACGATGTGATATGTATTTTTAGTTCCTTATCACTTTGAAAGCTAAAGCTAGTTGTTGGGATCTACTAGGTAAGTGACGCAAACTTTGATGGTGGCCCATTGTTGAATGATCATGTTGATGATCATCAGGTAGTGGTATATACTAACAGTGTTTACAACGATACATTACCAACGCTTGATATCATCATTGTCATCGAAGAGGAAATATAAGATTTGAAGGAGTGAGAAGGATTTTGGCATGTGAGTAGTAGTATGATGCCGTAAACTACTAGGTAGCGTTTCTGAGTAATACACGGGAGCGATTGTGTATCATACATCGAGTATCGTGTATCGAGTATCATGTATCGTGTACCATGGTTTATATAATTGTATATTGATCCCATTTGTTCGACCCAGAATGAGACAGAATGTTGCCATGAGATCTTTCGCTATTTTTCCTATCTTTATAGAGGTACGGTAGCAACGCGAGGGATTTGTATCTGACACACGTGGTGGTGGTTAATCTCTGATTGTTGGCCAAGAAACTCTTGGAAAAGCATGAATGAGGTCAGTAAAAATCTATCAGCCGGTGGTGGGTGTGGGTGTGGGTGTGTGTGTGTAGAGAGGAGAGGAGAGGAGGATAATTCATTTCTGATGAAGGAGGGGAGGTAAGCTACGAAACGGATTATGTATCGTTGAGATGATTTCAAAATTCACGACTCTCTTCTTCTCATTCTCCAACCAACAATCTGTTTCTAAGGATACCGTACCGTAATGTTCCATTGAGAAGAGCAGCCAGATGTGAATACCGGCTCCGCCGAGCTTAGAAGTATATAACATCGTAAGCACTTCGATTATAAATCTCACTCCCATGCCATCCGTATATGCCACCATACTGCACAGTAAGAAAAAGTCAATAGTGGGTGCGACGTGTTTGAAAGCCCTTGCTCATGTAGGAGTTGTCTTCTAGAACGCCACAGATCCTGACTGTACATGCTTACTATAGTAATGCCTAATATCTATCATACTCAGGATTCCGTATGGTGGTCGCCGAAAGCTTGAATACATCAGCTTAAAGCTTAGGATTTGTAAGTTCCCCTTCTTCGGAAGAATCGATTTTGCAAACCTCAGTATCTGTCGGCAATCTTGATCAACAGCGTTTCAATTGTTGTTGAAAAGAGACTCGGGAGACTTTTTGCAATGTTCGGTACCTAGGTATTGATTGATAGTCATCGTGTGCCTTGTCCAGCTGTTGTTGGATAGTTTCCGATCAAATCAAATAGATCATGCTGAAATGATTTTTCAACTGTTGTACCGATATCGTAATTACGCAGTAGAATAGAGCGAATATCTAACTATAGGTGGTGTGATCTCTCGTATATATTCACCATATAAGTCACCAACAATTGTATAATAAGATGGTAAGGGATAGGCACGGGTAGTATGTTACGGAGCTCAAATGTTGGAGGCGCAATTCTATGATTGAAGAAAGATCAAGATCTTAATAGATTCAGTGACATGGAAACCAACTGTTAAATAACTAACTACCATCTACCTTGAATCGGTCGACAGGTACAAAAATGATAAAAATGGAAACACGATGATACAGTACAGAATCCTATTGGTACTCAAATTGTCCGATGTGGCTAGGGCTTAGGGGGGCTGATATAAGGCTACTGCGCGAGAAGCTTAATTTGGCCATGGACCCCTTTTGTGCCAGCGAATTCAAACAAGTCCCTTACAATGTGTGAGTGAGAGACTTTGTTTGGCTAATTATATTCTCAAAAAACCCTCATAATGTATGGATTTGGGGGCCATGTTTGAGGAAACGTTTGGGTTTACTGCGTTCTATTGGTTCCGTACGCCTGTAATGTTTACTCGTGTTGACCCCTCATTATGGCGCAGATGCACAGGACCAGCGCAGACTTCGAGGGGATCCAAGTGGATCGATCTAATGTCTAGAACTCAAGTGACTGGTATCGTGAAATACAGCACGGAGTTCCTGATCATTCTTAAAGGAAGTCACAAGTGCCATGTTTCGTTCTTGCTGTACTCTACACCTCGATCATTCCTTACTTTTCTTAGCACTTGATTTGACTTGAGTGGTTCAGCAAAAGATCATTTTTTTTGTATTTATCAGTCTGTCATTGTTATGATCCCTCTCATTGCTTTCACATTTCTTTATGATTCACAGCTCTATTATAAAATTGTCCAGTCATTCGCGTAAATACTTGCTCCTGCACAACAGACGCTCATTGCTTTTGGCACCACTCCCTAAGGGAAGCAGAAAATGCGTGTGCATCTCTGGAATCACCACTGCTAATATGTATGATCATATATGATTGTTCAAAACTCCATGAATATGAGATTGAAGCCAACTTCTAACGCATTTCGAATTTTTGACACGTTTCTAATGTATCTTTACACTGCCCTACTCGGGCTCATAAGTGGAGCGGTAGCTCAGTCTACTGTAGATTATTCACAATATGTTCTCACATCAGTAAGTTTGTACGATACCCTACACCAGATTTAACCTAATGTACTTTATAGAATGGCGAGGCCAGTGGAGGCAATACTTTCCCTGGAGTTTCTTTACCTTTTGGTATGGTCAAGCTTGGGCCTGACATGTTTACGGGAAGTGATAGTTATTCTGGAGCTGCATTAAATGGCAACTTTACCGGATTTTCCATGATGCACGAAAGTGGAACTGGAGGATCACCGAAATATGGTGTCGTCTCACAGATGCCAATACTTGGGAATATAACCAACCCACTGGTCAACCTGAATGATACTCGAGTCTCTTCCGATATCACGTCGGTAGGATACTACAAAGCTTCGCTGGGAAGCAACATCACTGTCGAATTGTCGGCAACAAGTCGTGCGGGCTTTTATCAGTACACATTCCCAGAGGGTAAAGGCACCCCAAACGTAGTTGTTGACGTGTCTCATGTATTACCATCATACCGAAAACAAGGCCTTTCCCAGAATTACCTTGGCGGGAATATTACCGTGCTAGAGGATGGACATTATGAAGGATTTGGTGATTACAACAATGGATGGAATATGGCACCGGACTGGAGAATATACTTTTGTGGATATTTCGAAAGTCCAGCGACGTCGAAGACATTTATTGGAACAAGCCTCAATGGAAGCGCAGTTGTAAGTTATGGTACAGAAAAATCTGCTTCTTCCAAAACTCGACTAGGAGCCATATTCAGTTTCAACACTACAACGGTAGTCTCTAGAGTAGGAATATCTTTTATATCATCAGCCCAGGCTTGTGGAAACGTCAACTCACAAATACCTTCTGGTGCAACGCTCTCCACCTTGACTAACGATGCGAAAAGTGTCTGGAATACCGAGGTTTTATCCAAAGTCACGACTACCGAGACCAATAAAACGAATTTGCAGTTATTGTATAGCTCCCTATATTTTATGCACTTACTACCATCCAACCGAACCGGGGAAAACCCACTCTGGACTTCATCAGAGCCATACTATGATGATACCTTCACGACTTGGGACCTATTTAGGTGTACTTTTTCGTTACTTCACATACTCCAGCCAGTAGCATATGAGGAGTATATCCGATCACTGATTGACATATTTCGATTTGAGGGTTATATGCCAGACGCGAGGTCCTCAAATTTCAATGGCGCAATACAAGGGGGGTCGAATTCTGATAATGTGCTAGCTGATGCCTATATAAAAGGAGTGAGAGGGGCAGTGAATTGGACGACTGGATACCAAGCTATGGTAAAAAATGCTGAGGTTACCCCAGCTAATAACAACGATCCTCGAGATAATTCATCTTCGACGAAAGAAGGTCGTGGAGCCCTTCCCGATTGGTTACTGTATGGGTATATTACACCAAAATATGGCCGATCTGTGTCTCGAGCGGTCGAGTATTCTTTTAACGACTTTTCTCTTTATCAAGTAGCGACTGGGTTAGGAATAAATGACGACGCAACGAAGTATTTGAAGAGATCTCGTAACTGGGTAAACCACTGGAACCCGAATGCTACTTCTCTAGGGTTCCATGGGTTTCTCGTTCCTAGGAGTGCTTTAGGATTTATCAAACAGGACCCACTCTCATGTGGTGGATGTTATTGGGGAGATGCTTACTATGAAGCACTCCCTTGGGAATATTCCTTTAATATGCATCATGACATGAACACACTGATCGCGTTATCAGGTGGACCATCAACTTTCGTCAATCGTCTTGGCACAATGTTTCAGCCTGGAATCAACACCTCTGGGCGCTCTTCAGCATTTAACAATACGATTTTCAATCCAGGCAATGAGCCATCGTTCACCACACCTTACTTGTATAACTATGTAGGAAGACAAGATTTGAGTGTAGTGCAATCTCGATATATTGCAAAGTCATATTACTCACCTACACCTGGTGGGTTACCAGGGAATAGTGATGCGGGCGCAATGGAATCATGGTTAATTTGGAATATGCTTGGTTTATACCCTATGGTAGGGCAAACCACCTTCTTGATTGGCAGTCCATGGTTCGCCAACACAACTATTCAACTTGGTGGCGGGAAAACACTTGCTATGACCACTGTTGATGGATCAGAGTCTTCCTTCTATGTCCAATCTCTCAAAATCAATGGAGAACCATGGAACCAATCATGGCTTACCTGGAACGATGTCTTTGAGAATGGTGGGACAATGGATTTCGTTCTTGGACCTCAACCCTCGAATTGGACAACGGGACCAGCACCACCAAGTCCGGCGAGCATGGTCAGCGATACTGCCAATCCCAACAGTATACTGACACCGGTTCCCACAGCCCCTGATCCTAAGTCTCATCATAGTCTTGAGAGAGAGAGAAGAAAAATAATGCTGAGAGAGATAGCTTTTGTGATCCTAGCTATAACTGTGGTAACAATTTCCTGCGCAGGAATTTGGTATTGGCGAAAAAGAAACGCGACAGTGAAAGTGGATGTTGACGATCAAGAAAAGGGGCCCAAACAGGAAGGTGTTTCTGCACGAGAAAATGAATATAGTAGTAAAAACTATAAACCAAAGTTATCGAGATGGATGAGATGGAGACCAATGGGTGCTCCAAAGGGTGATTTGAAGAGATCACTCACTACAAATAATGGCCTCAAAAGTATCAGTGAAGATACTATGGTTGATGTGAGAGAATCAGACGACCGAAGTCCTAGGAAGGTACCTATGATTATAGTGAAAGGACTTCATGAGACTTCATCTGAAGAAGCTCTTGAACCTTGGACGCCTTCTGGGACAAACAGAAGGATATTCGATGAAAGGATCTAGGCTATAAACAAATAATGAAAACAAAAGCTGTAGATATACTAGATGATTAGATATAGATTTAGAATATAGAAAGACCATAGATTTGTATAAGAGCAGATACTTTATATTTTCCGGTATAATTAGATTCACCAGAGTGATCTGCCGGGGTTTTCCCCTGGTCTGGTACATCAACCAATTGTCAACTAACAACTGTCAATTGTTATAGTGTTCACTCCTTATTTCAATGTTTGTGTCGGGTCGTAGTGCATTGTATACTCAAAAGCAGAAATGACATATTGATTTGAGAATTGTCTTGAACAACAGTTGCGTATGGTTAATATCATTTCTACTCAATGAATTTCCTTGATATTTGTTTGTCCAGGGCGACCAGGCGACTAGGCACTCGCATCACCACAATAAGCTCGGACCACAATAGAGCTTCCAGTTTCCAAAAGTTTAACTTCCCCGAGGCTCTCAATAATTTATTCCCAAAATCAAACTGTTTGTGCAGACAGTCATGAATTTATGATTGCAAATCGACAATTTTCCTGACAGCGAATTGATACGAAGAATTAGGAATATCCCTTTCAATAGCATACTGCAACAGAAAGGATCCCATTTTCAAGATGTTGTTTCCAGAAGAAGATGCGGGAGAATTGAAGAAATGGATCATAAAGAGACTTGAGAATACGTATGTTCAGCTTCAATTTCCGTCTTCCCATAGATATGATATTAATTTTCTTTATAGATCAGATGCAGATGCAGATGTTCTTGCCGATTATGTTCTTGCTTTATTGCGACATGACGGAGATATCAATACTGTTCGACAACTTTGCATGGCTGAAATTCCCGATTTCTTGAAAGAGGATACATCAATTTTTGTACGAGATGTCTTCGATGCCCTTCAATATAAGACTTACTTGAGTGGTGGACCTCCTCGTCGTGATTCGCAACAATTTGCGCCACCTACCGGACCATCAGCTCCAGCTTTCAATAACCCAAATATGGGACCTTCGATGGGCCATCAAAACGGTTCCCGAAAGCGCGCATTTGACGGACGAGGCGATGGAGATTCTCAAATGTATATGGGAGGTGGAGACCAGAATTCGCGCGCATTTAAACAACCTCGAAGAGGTGGCGCGGCAGGACGTGGAGCTTTCGACAATTTTAATAATGGCAGAGGAGGATTTCAAGGTCGTCCACAACATATGCAAATGCCTAATGCGCAATTCATGCCTAACATGCCTAACATGCCAGGTTCTCCAACGGGCTTACCTCCTCTCGATCCAAACAATCCAATGGCAGCTCTTCTTGCTATGCAGCAAGCTATGGGTGCGATGGGTATGCCTCTTCCACAGGGTATGCCAGGATTTCCTCCCAACGGAGCCAATCAAAATAGAGGGCATCCAGGTCCAACGGGCCAGAGGAAGCAAAGATGTCGGGATTACGACCAAAAGGGATTTTGCGCGCGAGGAAATACTTGTATGTTCGAGCATGGTCAAGATTCGATATATGTTCCTGGAGGTGCTGGCAAACCTACAGACGAGTACGATCCAAGTAATGCGTCGCTTATGACCGGAAATCAGAACCAGAATGACAACAGCCAACGACCGGTACCATACAGCGGCTTTGAAAGCAATCGTGGTGGTCTGGGACGTGGCAGAGGGCAGTCTATGGGCAGAGGTGGATCGCAAATGCACTCTAACAGAGGCGCGAGACGATCAGAGTTCTCATCAGATCGAGCAAACTATAACAAGAACAATACTACAATCGTAGTGGAGCAAATTCCAGAAGACAAGTTCTCAGAGGGAACCGTCCGAGAATTTTTCACTCAATTCGGCAACATAAAGGAGGTTGATATGAAACCATATAAACGATTGGCTCTGATCACATTTGATGACTGGAACGGGGCGAATGCAGCATACAGCTCACCCAAGGTTATTTTTGACAACAGATTTGTAAAGGTCTATTGGTTCACAAATAATGAAGCGCTTCCAAAACCTCCTGCGAACGGATCATTTAATGGCACAAATCATAACGGAGCATCAGGCCCAGTCCCTGCAAGAGAGTCGGATGAACCTCAGATTGATATCGAAGAATTCGCCAAAAAGCAGCAAGAAGTACAGAAAGCCCACGAGGAAAAAATGAAGAAGAAACAGGAAATGGAAGCCACTCGCAAGGAGCTAGAAAGACGTCAAGAAGAGCTTCTGAAAAATCAAGCCGAGGAAAAGCGAAAATTGATGGAAAGACTTGCGGCCAAGTCTGGGAAATCTGTATCTCCAGGCATCAATGCAGAAGGTGGTTCTCCTGCTCCCGCACCTTCATCTCAAACAGAAGCCTTGAAGAAACAACTTGCAGCTTTAGAGGCGGAAGCTCAATCTTTAGGTTTACCAAGTCTGGATAGCCCTCTTTCTGATGACACATGGGGTGGGCGAGGTCGCGGACGTGGTGGCTATAGAGGAAGAGGTACTTTTGCTCCACGTGGTTTTCGAGGTGGATTCAGGGGACGTGGCGGGGCTGCTTTTGGTGGTGCTCCGGCCCGCTATAATCTTGACAATCGAACGAAGAAGATTGCCGTTAGTGGTGCCGACTTTACAAATCCTCAGACGGACGAGAGCTTGAGAGAGCATCTTTTGGTATGATTTCCTTTTTTACCCTTCAAATCTTTCATCTACATGTACTAATACATTCATAGGGTATTGGTGAATATACCGAGCTCACAAACACGCCAAGCGGTTGTCAGATTACTTTTAAAGATCGTCACACGGCTGAGAAATTCATGTATGGTCTTCAGAACGGCGAAATTCCATCGGTAGGAAAGGTTGAACTATCATGGATTCAAACGCCTCTGCCACCGGTTACATTGCCAAACACTCAGAACTTGACCACTGGTGGTAATACAGAATCAGATTCCAAGATGGAAGGTGGTATGGAAGGTGATGCCATGGCACAAGATTCCAGTTCAATGGGTATGAGTGGACATGGTGGTGAGAGAGACATGCAAGAGAACATCGATTATGATGTTGCGGGTGATGACGATTGGCAGTAGGTTGATGAAAAAGTCGATTAGGCTGAAAATGAGAAGCGGGTTAGGCGGGTAAAGAAGCATATTCCAAGAAATTAGGATTGAATGATTGTATACCGAAGAGCGTACATCTTTCTTATATGAATTTGGCATTTTTGTAATAATAAGTCGTGAGCGAGAGACGGGGAGATGGAGCAAAAGATACCTAGGCGGGCAGGAAATGCACATATGAAATGCCTTTATCATGAAAAAAGATAGCCGACTTAAGTCGTATGAAATCAAGCACACAGAAGAATCTTGTTGAGGACCGGAACTAGGCATACATAATCAGAGATACCATGAATATGGAAATTGCAGGAGCAAGCTATAATAAAAAATCTTACTCCAGAGACTCAAATAGTGAAGTTTTGAGTGCACTTCAACTGTAATTGAAATGTGAGGAAATTTCTTATTCAATTTTCTTCAGTGATGTAGGAGGTACTGTAAACCGTCGAAGCATGGGAATACGTATGGATATATGGTATGATCGTACTTACATCTACTAGTATTGATAGACATATTCTATCTGTACAATTTTAAGGTATCACTTACTTTATGTAAATTCAGAAAAATTAAAGAAAAATGTTAAATTCAAATTATGGTAATCAGATTAATCGTGAATCATGATGCATAGATATATAATGTCGCTTGTATTTACTCCTATACTTATCTTCATAATGTATGTACACATGCCAAGTCACGAATAACCCAGAAACTGAGGTACTTAGTTTCGAGTCAGCCTATACATGTATTCAAGCTTTTGATTCGCCATTGCGGGTTATCAAAATCCACTTGACGCTTTTTTTTTGGGTCTATGTGTAAGTGCAAGTGCTTGAAACGATTTTTTAGCTCCTCAACGAAGTGGAGACGAGCGATGGATGAGCGTTTGGACTCGGAGGTTGGAATTTCCTGAAGAATTGATATGTCCACAGAGGACAGGGATATCTTTACCAATTATCAAAACGTCAATTATATGTGAGATATTTAAAGATTTTTGCTTGGTAGATGAATAGATAAATGTACATCTCGTCCTATCTCTTAACCTCATCTCCACTTTTCACTCCCCATATCATATCGGCGAATTTCCCCAAAATGAGACGGACGACCCGCAAAGCCCTCGTGCATCTCACGCTTTTCACCAGCGCCCTCGTCCTCATCATCTACCTCAATCGCTCATCGAGCAATACCTCTTTTCCCTGGACCCGCATCCGGTACACGCACGATGCGGCGACCCGGAAAATCCCCATCCCGCCTCCCCACGGTATCTGTCCGGGGCTCTCCACCACCCGCAAACCCGCTCTCATCGTGTCCCGCGTGGCCGCCGACGGCGACCCCAGCTGGCTGGATACGCTCAGCCACAAATATCACATCTGCATCTACAATGTGGATTCCTCATCGCTCCTGAAAACTTCTCAGAAAGTGCTGCAGGTGCCCGCGAATCGCGCGCACGAAGCTATGCCCTACCTCACCTTCCTCATCGACAATTACGAAAACATTCCTGCGGCGGGCGCCGTCTTCGTCCATGGAAATCGCTTCCAGTGGCATAATGATCATCCCACGTATGATAATCTGGATCTACTATCTGCACTTGATCTTGAGAGTGCGTTGGCGGAAAACGGATATCATAATCTCAAGTGTGATTGGAGTCTCAGCACGTGTGGAGATAAAGCGGTAGCCCAAGGAAGTCTGGAGACGAGTATGCAAGCATCGCTGCAGCCGTGGGATAAGAGAGCGGTTTCTGATGCGGCGATGCCGAAGGCGTTGAGAGTGTTGTTTGGAGAGGGGAAACAGTTGAGTAGAACGGATATTGTGAGGAGTCAATGCTGTGCACAGTTTGTCGTTTCGAGGAAAAGTATTTGGAAACATGAGAGAGAGGAATATGTAGCACTGAGACAGTGGTTGTTGAATCCTAATGGTGCACCTAAAGATGACAAGGTGGCGGGCAGGATATTGAGTTATTTATGGCACGTGTTGTTTTTGGAACAGGAAGGTGATGAGGAGGGAATGGTGGATTTGGAAAGACTCAATAGACAAGCATGTCCAAGTGCACGAAAGTGTTATTGTCGACTCTACGGGAAGTGCGATTTAGATTGTAGGACGATGGGGACTTGTCAAGGACAGTATATATTGCCGAAAAATCTCAGGCTTCCGGAGGATTATGGAAGACAGTTTGAGCATTTGGATGACCACTTGGATAGTCTTTGAAGCGCGAGAGTCGAAGTTTTTGCCTTATAGATGGAGTTGGAGATTGGAAATTTGTGTTTTGATAGAATACTAATCATTGAGAATACCTAGGAATGGTACATTCATTATGCAAAATAATATATTGTAAGATTACATCTCAAAAACATTATATGTACAATCCTAGTACATTGGAATTAGATGACCGGAGACCGAAATCAAGTCTCTATGAGAATATTTTTGTTTCAATAGCCGAGACTGTATCTTGTATGTAAGAGCTGCTGCACTTAATATTTTATGTCGGAATTGGATTACGATTGTCGATAACCACTTGTTAAAATGTTAATTTAAGTGTCACAATAATACCACCAAAGATAAATAAACAAAAGCAGATAGAATCAAAAATCTAGGATCAAGAAAAAGAACATTATTCCCTTCGCAATATCCATGTGAAGTTATTGTACACCAGTGATTTTCCGATTATCCATAGATCGATACATCAGCCCATCCATAAAATCGCCTTCCAGGTATCATATCACGTAGCAAAATCATTTACCGCGCAATTACTCTTCATCAAAAATCTCCTCAACTCTTGGCGCTAAATTTCGTTGTGTAGTTTCTCCGGTAGAAATTTGTGCTGTTGATCCTGTCGTGGTGGCCGAGGCTGGAGCTGGTTGACCTGTCATTGCTGCTCCAATAGCGCTTGCACTAGCGGAGGCACTCGACTTAGACTTCTTCTTGCCTTTCTTCTTCTCCTATTGATCATATTAGCTTTTCCTGCTCCTTAACAAGATATTCCATGAGGAGAACATACCTCTTGCCATCCCCAAACAGGTCTGAAACTGTCGAAGAATCCAACGTCCTCAAACAGATTTGGGTATAACCATAATCCAGGAGGTACTGCAAACATTGTAATACCAAACAGAATTAACCTGAAAATTGCCATCGCAAAGAATAATCCTAATAATCCAAGCATACCCATACTTAAGTACCAAACACCCAATCTCATCTTCATTGGCCAAAGTGGGAACATGACAATGGCAAATACAATCGCTAATGCTCCAGCAGCGTATAATTTCTGTTTAATTTGTGCACCTTCATAAAGCCATACGAAATGGAGCTCTTCCTTGCATTCTTGCTGTTGTTCGATTTTGACAGTCCAAAGCCCCTTCACCCGCTTTGTGTTGTGAGCACCAGGGGCATGGTCATGACCTTCATGAGGATCTACTTTAGAAACACGAAGTGCAAGGAGAGAAAGTGGGAGAAGTTTGAAGCAGTTTTCGAGTGAGGCGCGATCAGTAATTTCGGGGAGAAGTGGGTTCTTCTTACGAGCTTTCTCATAAGCGGGCGATTGAATGGCTCGGAGAGCACGTTTCACTGTAATTGTATGTTAGAAAAAGTTGTAGTATGGCAGTGAAATATTTTACCTTTGAACATGTCCTTTCTCTGACCATTCAAGATACACGTTCTCGCTTTTAAGTCCTGACCCATCAAGAAGTTTGCGAGAGCAATAGCTGCTGGATTTGGAGGGCCTGGTTGAATTGGTTGAGGTTGCTGTTGCTGCTGTTGAGCCATGGCAGCTTCTCTTTGTTTCTGCTGTTGGGCCATTGCATCCGCCTTTATCTTTTCCACAAATTCGGGTACAGTCATACCAGCTTTTGCGGCATCTTGAGCCAATTTCTCCTTCATCGCCTGGACTTGTTCTGGAGATGGTGGTGGGCCCTGTTGTAGAGCTTGTTGCTGGGCTTGTTGCGCCTTGATCTTCGCTACAAATTCAGGTACAGACATTCCAGCCTTTTCAGCATCCTGAGCTAGTTGCTTTTGCATAGCCTGAATTTGTTCTGGGGATGGCTGTTGACCTTGTTGTAGAGCTTGTTGCTGGGCTTGTTGCGCCTTGATCTTCGCTACAAACTCAGGTACAGACATTCCAGCCTTTTCAGCATCCTGAGCTAGTTGCTTCTGCATGGCCTGAATTTGTTCTGGGGATGGCTGCTGGCCTTGTTGGGCTTGTAGTCGGGCTTGGTTTTGCGCATTCATCTTTGCTATGAATTCAGGTATCGATAACCCTTGTTGTTGTGCTTGTTGAGCGATTTGCTGTTGCATCATCTGGATTTGTTCCGGACTTGGTTGTGAACCATCTGGTAATCTGAATTGAATTTGACCTAGTCCTGGTGGTGGTCCTTGTTGGGGATCTGCTTTTGGAGAATCCATGTTGGAAACTGTAAAAGCGAATACAATATGTAGTGGATGTAAGGGAAATTTCTATGGCAAAATGTGGTTGAAGTGAGTGAATGAGTGAATGCGTGAGACAGTGAACAAAGATTGATTAAAGTTATCTGTCCAAATCTTTATTTAGTGTGGGTATAAATCGGGTTATACAGCCACACAATGTGGCGGACGTTAAGAGGCAGATGAGGTAAGCTGTAATTCGTGAGGATGCTGGCATGAACGGTGCACAGAGCTTCGGTGCACGGTTTGTCCAAGGCAGCAAGGATAATACGATTTCCGAGCTTAGACAAGGAATTTGAGCATCAGCGGCATTAGCGTCCTCAGGCATCCCGGCTACATAATCACCGAATCGAGCTCATCTCTCAAACCTCCTTCATCATCGAATCGGCTATCCGAAAAGTGCTAAAATGACAAAATGAAAAAGGAACTTCACATTTTTAGGTTCTATATCCTTTATCTAAACCCACTCAATCATCTGGGACCTATTATAAGGATGATTGATCATCTCTACATTGGTTGAGCATAATACTCTCCTTCTTTCATTCTTCTCTTAAGTTCATAAAATACCTTTTGGTGACCGTTCACAAGCCATGACAGCATTCAGTCATTCGGATGCTTCGGATGGAAAAGAAAACAGAGGGGCAAAATTCGCAATTATTGAGTAGAAGGCAGACATTGATACTCACTCTGTAAAATGAGTGAAATTTATAACCCAGATAATGCTGCTTTACCGGAGTCTCCTTACGATATAGCATTTCTGGTGTGTTATGCTCTTCTGATCGGATCAACATGGACACTCTTGCTAAATTATTTCTTAGTCACAAAGAGATTTAGGACTGAATATACCAATCAATTATGCTACGGCTCCTGGCATTTCTTTGACGGCCGCATGTTTCTCACCTCTCAGATATGAGGATAATGATGCGGCTACTTGCATTTCCAATTTATTAGCCAATGGATTCCGGAGATTGGAAGTAGATTTGTATTGGGATGAAGCAAGGCAGTTATGGACTTTTTGTCCTGTTGCTGTACCAGTTTCGAGCTCAGATGTTACCTCTACACCAACTCCAACATCGACGCTTTCATCCACCATAGCCAGTTTGACTTTAGCGCAACAAACTACAGATTTGATTCCTAGGCAGAATGCAGCCACGAGTTCTGTCATTCCTTCACCAAGTATGACAGATGTAGATGGTACATTTAGTTCAAGACCTACTTCCCATAGTGTGTCTGCAGTGGACGTAATAGCAAGCTCTCTCGAATCAACACTACCTGTAGCCTCTGCAATCCCAAACACTTCGAACAAATCGCTGTATAATATCGGAACTTACACTTGTACTAACACTATCAGTTTACATATGCTAACAAGTCTTCTTCTGGATTACATACAAGAAACACAAAATACGCTTGATGCATATATGTTGATACTGACTCTCAATATCCACGCAGCAGAGACTGGTTCCAGCATTGATGACCCTGCTCCTCAGCCATCCGACCTTCCAGATCCGTTAGAATCTCTAACGTTCCTCTTCGCGGCAAATTTATCAGCATACATATATACGCCAGATGATCTAAGATCCAATCGGGCAAATTTAAATACATCTTGGTACCAAGTTACAGAAAGATATCGACCTGCTTTAGATTATTATACTACTGTCACGGAAGAATTTGGTATCATATCGACTGAAGATGGTTGGCCGTCAGAATCTTACATTGAGTTTTCTCAAGGCAAACGAATGCTTTTACAGTTTGGCTCTGTAGATCCTCAAATGGAGAATTATAATTTCAGTGGAGATGCAGGGACTATCTTCCCCCCGAACTATCTTAGCAACCGCCGCGATAATAACACATTAGTTAGTGCTGATGGCGTAGTGGAAACCGGTTGCTTCCTTGTTAATGCCACCGAAGACATTTCTCAAGTAAACTCATCCTGGGCAACAGCGGCAAACATACCCGGATTCGAGTATCCCACAAACTCGACTTCCAAGCTGACTTCTCTCCTCAACCTAACATCCTCTCTCACACAGTGTGGTATATCTCCAACCCTAAACATAACCCTTCTCAACACCACCGCCGACACCAACAACCTCCCTTACCAAAACTACACCCACTCCACTATCTGGTCCTGGGCCCCATACGAACCCCGCTCCTCCAACGACAGCGACAGCGATAGCGACGACCCCCTCTTCCGCTGCGCCACTCTTCACTCGTCCACCGCCCACTGGCACGTAACCGACTGCTCCAGCAAACTCTACGCCGCCTGTCGCGCCCCTTCACAACCCTACAACTGGACCCTCACCACCTACCCCATCTCCTACTCCTACGCCGCGCAAGCCTGTCCCTCCCCCTACCTCTTCTCCGCGCCCCGCACCGCCCTCGAAAACGCATACCTGTCCCAAGCAGTCACAAACCTCTCTCCCGCCCGCGACTTCGACACCGACGATACGAAAGTCTGGCTCGATTTTAATTCTCTCGATACGAAAAATTGCTGGACCACTGGCGGTCCGAATACCACGTGTCCGTATAGTAATCAAGAGGCAGACGATAATATAAGAGAGAGAGTCGTGATTGTACCATTGGTGGCGACGATCATCGTCCTGCTCATATTTTTCCTCGTGCTGTGTGTGAATTGTGGGAAGGGATTTCTGGGGGGGAAGAGTGAGGGGAAGAGGAGACGGAGGGTGAGAGAGGGTGCGGTGTATGAGGGGGTGCCGGCTTGAGGGTCGGGGTTAGGGAGTTGTATATTTTTATTCATGTTTCTTGCATTGTTTGTGTATCTATATACACCTACCTAAACACATGTACCTACTCATTTTGTAAAAGTTGTAATTGTAATTATAAACCGCATAGGATATCAAAAGTTGGATAATAATTTCTTGTAACAGTTCATAACATAACTATCAGTAGATAATAAAATCCTTTCAAATATTTCTTTTAAACCTCTATGAATGTCAAATTACAACAGAGATGGAAGGATTCATACACATACTACACACATCATATCATCATATTATCATCACACACAAACTCAAATTCCACACTAACAGCAAACCGGGTGAAAATATCCATTTCATCACCCTAACCCCCATCCAAAAAAAGAACAATAAATCTCAGAATATATTTATGTGTCAATCGATCAATTTAGAGACAGTTAAATTTAGATATGCCCTACAGTACGCCAACCTTGCCGCCATTCCCATTTCCCCTTGATCCCGACGCCATGCTTGTATTCCTAAACTGTGTTACCTCCAAATTTACTGTTCCTGCAGCTAGCTAATTGTGATGGTTCCCATGGACTTTCTGTACGATATGACATCTAGTATGTATCCGACGCCGAATGCAACTCCTACGCTTGCTATAGACCGCATGCTTGTAAGTGGGTAGACGATGTAGCTTCTCAATACGTGTGGGTAAAGTATGAGCTGATACAAATGATTAATGGTGTACTTCATCTTCGCTTGCTAAGCTTCCGATTTCCGACCAGCTATCAGGTGTGACGATACCGTCATCTACACTCATGACATCGGCGTCACTGGTAGTGCCGCTTCTTGGGTGCCAGACTTCTTCGCCTGAACCAGCTAATGATACGGAATCTGTGGGAGTAATCATTCCATCTCCATTAAGGGATTCGAGGGAGGAATAATCGGGATCGGAGATGGTAGGCGATGGGGGAGTAACTTGAGCGCTCTGGGTGGCGGTTGGAGTTGAAGGGCGTTCGTGGGGTGTAACGGGCAGAGGAGAATAAAAGCCGGTTGCATTATCGGTATGATCGGCCCAGGCGTGAATGGATGCAAATGGATTTTCATTGTCTTGTGCTCTCGCTGTGTAAGTTGGCTCGGTTTCCAAATTTTCAAGAGTAGGTACAGAGACTGGTGGATCTGGGTTGAATGGTTCGGAAAGATCAACAAGGGTTTCGGCGTCTTCGTGGGCAATAGGTTCTGCTGGTGAGAGAGTGGAGGTACTTTGTCGAGAGCGCGATCGAGTTCGGCCTTCGTGGCAACTGTATAATCCTTCAGAGTCCGATTCGTATTGTTCACCGTCTCCGGGAGACATTAAACTTCTATCCATAGCTTGTTGTTCCTCGCTGTCAATACCGTGCTCATCTGCAAATGGGTTTGCGTAGATTGTCGATCGATTCAAACCTCGGACACCGCGTCGATGGGTGAGACCCTCTTCAGCTTGACCATTCAAATCTGTACCAGTATTGTAAACGAAAGTGCCCTTCTCAGCATTGGGATCCTCTTGTAAGAAATCCTCAAAACTCGGCTTTCGACTCGGGTTTCCCGCTGGTCTCTTCTCATCCATCCTTTGCTCCTTTTCCATTCTTTCCATGCGTACTGCATTCCAATACATCAATTCCTCTCTCTGTTTTCTCCTGCTATCCTCATCGGCATCTACGCCTACTTCCGAAGCACTCTGCATAAAACCCTCTGCATCCTCAGGGCGGTTGAAACGGGGCTGTCGACTATTCGGATTGATTTCGTCGCCGAGGGAATGTAATGCGACTGCGATTCTACGACGAACATCTTCAGCGAATTGTCGGGCTTGTGGTGATTCATAGACTGCTATCGCCGCCTGTTATTTCCATTAGTTCTTGAATTTCTTCGTTGTGCATTGCATGGATTCTGTAAAAAGAGGGGAAACTTACGCCTACAGCCACAGCAGCTATGATAACCGCACCTGAAACCAAAACCGGATGATTAGGCATGTTCCCTCAATAAACTTTGTGAAATAAGGGAAATGTATTGATGGAGAGATTGAAGGGAATCTCTCATGGAGAAGGGAAGGGTGAGAAAAGTAATAGGAATTTTGGGTATTGAAATGATAAATGGTTGCCTCTTATGAGGTTGCGTACACAAAAAACACCCGCCACTACTTGCAGGGTTATCGGGTGATCTTCACCTATCACAGGATAAGAATTGGAGAATTGGGGTGCTGTAACTTGTATGTGTATGAATGAATATCACGGACTTAAATTGTGGCAATATGCCGTGCCGTACATTCATTGATTAATTGATTACTTACCTGGAGAAAACATCAAAGGCATTTTTGGTATTTATTTTTGGTTCATCAAAAAACTTGAAAATCGAGTCACATGAAAACCTAGGGACAAAAAGAGAGAGAGAGAGAAACAATACTGTAGGTACAATATTAAGAGATGGATGGGACGTTTGTAGTTCTATATAAAGAGTCCTTTAGAGCAGAGCCAGACTAAAACGGAGCACGGAATGAATGATGTTGGTTTGATAAAAGAGGCGTCTAAGAGTTTGAGGGGGAGTAGAGTAGGTAAACTCCACACTACTGTAAATAGTTTGAATTCTACTGTGCCGCTTGATAACCGCTGAAAGTAATACCCATGAGGAAGCTGGAAGCCCTGTCTTTTATGGTAGTATTGTCATTTTCACGGAATATTGAATTTCCCAATTAGACCGGTTCACGACGGAAGAGAATGCGTAATACCTGTCTAGGAGGTTTCAAAGTTCTCTCAATTCCTCGACATATCCAATATTGAAGGGAAGAGGAAACAAAGCATTCCTTGCTTACGCCAACCATTAACCATTTTTGGTTTCATGCTGTTTGCGTGTTCTGGGGAGATTCGTCTATCGATTTCATCTATCTCGCATTGCATATGTACAATTGAGTTGGTGCACTACGTATGTACGGTACAGTAAAATGACTGTTTTTCATGGGCCAGAGATACTAACCTCCACTTTGGCACAATCTTGGAAAGTCTATCGATAAGCTAAAAGTCCCAAAACAAGGCCAAGTGTGGGGGGAAGAATGAATCATGATTTCATGCCTCATCTGAGCCTGTTCATCTACTTGTATTTATGTCCGATCGGTAGTTGGGTTCTTTTACCTTTCCCCCTAACGAATTAGCGACACGCTACGTGAAAAAATACATATGATAAGTCTACCTAGGTATTCCTAACAAATATCATATCATCTTCGGTTTTGAAAACGTCAATCACGAGATCTCAAATCTAGGAATTTATCTGTCTAGAATGACGTTTAGAAAAGTATACTGTAGCTTAGTCAAGTATGATCTAGAAGTAGATCCAATATGTATAATTTAGAGTCTTTGCCTAAGTTCCTAGGAACGACAACTACTATTAGCGCGGAACTCCTGCCTCCAATATAAAAACGTCTTCGGCTTCCTCTTAAAATCCTCATAGGACCCCCCTAAGAGGAACCTCGGAAATTCTCAGTATCGAACATAATTCGAAAGCATGGCTGCAAGACACACCCCGGTGCCATCGGTCGGATCTTCAGGTTCAACTTTCTCATCCACAGTATCGAGAGAGAAGAATCTTTCAGATGTTTATGTCGACTTTCACAAAGAATACCATCAATTGTTTATCCGAAATAAACAACTAAGCGATAATAATCGCAAACCCGAAAGCAATACAACGTATGTTCCCATTGCTGTGGAGAAGTGCCACATCGCGCTGATATCAAATAGCAATCATGATAGATTTCCTGGAGCCACGCCCTCACCATCCTCCTCGGCCCGTGATAAATTGGAAGAAGTAGTGGCATCATTGCTTCCCGCTATCGGTGAGCCATTTTTTGAACAATTTTCAGTCCTCAGAAATGAAATAGAAGGGAAAATAAGACTATGGGATGCTTTGGTCGCGGAAAATATGAAGCTTTCCATTGCGGCAAGAATCAAGCAGGCTATGGAGGATGCAAAATCTGCTTCTGATAAGTCTTTCGCAGAAAAGAAAATTGCAAATGACAAGCACGACGATGAGTTGGACCTGGAAAACCCGTCCGACAAGCGTACCATGAACATTTGGATAGAACTTGAAGATTTTAAGATTCCAGAAACCCGGAGCTCAGACAAGGATTCCATTTAGCGAATGTCTTCGGCCATAGATTTGGATTCGGGCATACTAGTAGTTCTGGTCTCCTATCCACATCCATTGAGATCGGAATCTCTAGGCAAACAATACATTCACAGTAGAGATGAAGCAAATAGGAAAGGTATAGTGGATTAGAGGTTGAGATGGATGATGTGGACATTGGTGGAGGTAGTAAAAATACATAATGTATAATGTATAATCATAATATAAATTGAATCATTCTATGATATCCTACGCTTTTATAACAGTTCATGTTAGCCAATGATTGAAACTTATGAAGAATCGCAATATTGATTGAATAATAATACCTTTCAGATTGTACAAGCTCATATTGAACAACTTGAGATAAATATTGATGTGAAATATCTATATGTATCAGGTGAAGTGACGGAGATGGACTGTTTTTAAGATTCCAAATATGATATATGTGTCTCTGAAATTCACTCAGACTTCTCGGTGCTTGTGGGGTTATCTTCCGTTTCCTCTGTTGCTGTGACAAGCATCATTTTATCCCCTTCTGAATTGTGCTTTTTAGGTGTTATAGCATCTTCCTTTTCCACAATCACACACTCTTCTTCTTCAGCTTTCCTCTCTTCTGCTTCCAGATACTTCGAATAATCTTTCCAGAGCTGTTCTACCGGCCTTCCACAAAGTTCGGTCCAAAATCTCTTCTCTTCGTATCGCTCAACTCTCAGCTTTTCGTTCACCCTCCTTACGGTGCCTTTACCGAATCTCTGTTCCAGATATTCAAGAAAGTAGCCGGTGTGTTGGTAACCTGCATCCCATTTCCCGGTAGCCTCTCTTTTCCAATGAGGTGGACTCAAATTGGCGTTCAATCGAACCCAATCTGCAATTCCTTCAACCAAGCCGCCAGGGCAAGTATTGAATCCATTGTATTGGTAGCAATGTACCATTTCATGAGTCAACACACCCATGATCTCATGCTTCTTTCGATCCGGTTTAATTGATTCGTGCTGTATGTAATCTAGGGATAAATGTATCTCCTTGTGGTCATTGTCAAGGTCGCTACCGGTTGTATATGCCACACCTTCCATGGAACGGAGGATGAGGGTCACCGATCGAGTTGGGGTCGGAGTTGTGGTGGGACAATTGGGGGACTCATATAGTAGCGTGAGAACGCTCTGAACTGCTGTCTGTAGAGCCTCGTTCGCTACAACGGCGGTCAAGAAAGTATGCGACCCTGCATGATTGAGATCTCGTAACTCGAGGCGTAACTTGGGTAGAGGAAACTCGATGGACGGTTTGGAATTATCATCTTTGTTAAGCGTTGAAGCCGGCTTTTCTTTCGAAAGAGGCATCGGTATGGGAGTTGGAGCCGGTGAGGTACTGGAGAATTGAGGCATGAATACAGGTGGAGGAACCGGGCTGGTTGCGGGGGAAGTGGGCATTATGCGGGTGATCTGTAGGGTTCAAAGGTTCAAAGGATAAGGTTTAGCACAAGGTCACTCCTTGCAAGGGTCCTGTTGCATTGATCTTCTCATGCGGAATTGCAATAATGAGGATTGAGAGTAATGAGTGCCGTGCCTACCTGGTCTCCTAGCTTGACCTTGTTGATGTAGCAGAGAGATGCGCTTCTTTCAAGTTGAGGACTCAGATGCGGTAACGAGACAGGCTGTCGATGTTTGTTGATATATTGCCGAATGAGAATGAGAATGAAGGGGCTTTCTTTATTTCTTGAATGGGAATCAATATTGAGATGAGATGATAGGTTCCAAGGTTGTCAACAATAGTCTTTACATGTCCAATGAGAGGTATAGAAATGTTCATGTCTCTTACCAATCTGACTGGCTTATCTCCTCTGACTGGGGTCTGATCGTATTTATAATAATGGAAGCTCTGAGACCAGTCCGTGCTTCCCCTGCCCGGGCAACCATAATTTGTTTTGACGCGACAGATTTATCTCCCAAGGGAATTTAGAAAGTTACATAGCAAAGTACAACATCATCGTAAGTGTCTCCAAATTTCATAATTTCTTAATGTCAATATTGTGCTACATTATCATCTCCTCAATAACCGAATACCATGCGGTGCATAACCTCCTTTATTCTCCAAATCACTGACAGCACATCTCATCTACAGATAGGCACATATCCTGATTTGATATTTACGGTTTCTTCAAGTTCACCCCACCTCAATCATGGGTGAAAAGATCACCGAAGATCAAGTAGCAAACTTGCTGGCAATACTTCGAACAGATGCTTTGATAGATTCGAAGGTCAATCAGATCAACAACATCAAATCCAGTATCAAACAACATAACGTTCCAGAGCCATGCATACTTTCACTATTCGAAGCCTTGCGCATAGCAATGTCGTCGCAGCATGCCGCACTAGTCAACGCTGGGTTCTCTACCCTCAATCATCTCCTCACCAGATTGTCACGCCAGGAACCAAAATACATTGTCAAGGAAGCTGCCCGAACTCTGCCAATGATAAACGATAAGATGGGCGATCAGAGGGAGAAATATCGACAACTTGCTGCGCAATGTCTTACAACGTTCTGGAAAAATGCGCCGATGGATGTGGAAAGGATTGTGAAGAACGCGGGACTGATAGGAAAGAACTCGAGGATGAAAGAAAATTCAATGAATTGGATTGTACAGGTAAACAGATACATTTTGGCGCGGGGTTGTGTACACTTTCTAACTATTGTCTCAAATAGATGCACCAAGAGCATGGAATGGCATTCAAAAGTTTTGTAACTACATTAATGGAGCTACTCGAAGACGCCGATGGCATGGTAAGAGATACTGCGAGAAACACTGTCATCACCTTATTCCAGTAAGTCTCTTTCTGTCGGCCATGTTACTTTCATATTCTAATTGCCACAGGAATGCCCCCAATGGAGCCAAATCCGATCTCAAGAAGCAGTTGAAGAACTTCAATGTTCGACCAGCAATCGTATCGGCTATCACGAGTCAACTTATACAAGGAGGAGCCCCAGTAGTTGTGGAACCGGAAAGAACTGAAGTCCCTATGCGAAATCCTTTAGCTAGTAGTGCATCTGCGATGAACGTCTCAAGACCAGCAACACCAGAAGTCAGAATTGAGCAAGTAGACCCTGCATATGTGAATACACAAAGGGAATTGGAGGAAACTTTTCAAGAAATGCATCAATGGTTCCAAGACAAGGAGTCTGAAGCAAATTGGTTCAAGAGAGAGCAAAGTTGTACAAAGTTACGAAGATTGAATGCTGGAAACGCCCCAAGCGACTATCATGATGCTTTCCTTGCTGGTATCAAAAGTCTTTTGGATGGTATCTTGAAAGCGGTTAATTCATTGAGAACTAGTCTTTCAAAAGAAGGGTGTAGTGTCGTTCAAGAAATTGCTCGAACTGCTGGGCCTGGACTGGATCCTATGGTCGAAATTCTTCTACAAAACCTCATCAAACTCTGTGGTGGCACTAAAAAAATTAGTTCGCAGAACGGAAATTTGACAGTTGATATTATTATCAGCGGCGTTACCTATAATCATCGGATCATGCAACATATCTGGCTCGCGTGCCAAGACAAGAATGTTCAGCCTAGAACATATGCCACAGGCTGGCTCAAAACATTGCTTAAGAAGGAGGCGCAACATAAGAGTCACGTTGAACATAGCGGAGGCTTGGAACTAATCGAAAAGTGTATAAAAAAGGGTCTAGCCGATGCCAACCCTGGTGTTCGCGAGAATATGAGATCGACCTATTGGACTTTTGCTCAGATATGGCCAGCAAGGGCTGAGTTGTGAGTATTTGATTATTTCTACACGGTCTCAATGATGACTAACGGCTTTTAGAATAATTGAGGATCTTGAACCGACCCAGAGGAGATTATTAGAGAATTCTCCAGACAACCCCAATGCACCAAAGAAGGCAGCGGCAGTTAGCACTGCAAGGCCTGGCCTTGGTTTCTCTAAGAGCACTACTGGACCTCCTAGACCTTCTTTGAGAGAGACCATGTTAGCTCAGAAAAAGGCACAAATGGCTACCAAGACTATACCGACTCGTCCTGGTTCTGCGATGTCGACATTTTCTCCAACAAGGACCGTTCCAACCGCATCAGGTAAACAATCGTCTGCAGAAGTAGCTCCCACAAGACCACACCTAGAGGCTACTGGATCTCGTGGCGGTCTTTCGGTTGCACCAATGCGACCAAGTAAATCTAAGAGACCAGAGCTTGCTGCTAGACCTGCAACTGCCGGGCCATATTCTGTAAGAAGGACTAATCAAGCCTCTAGCGAAGCAAATGCCAGCCCTTCATCCTCCACATCCGCAAGGCCACCAAGATCTAAAACTCCTGTTGCTACCAGCTCTCCCCAGGCTAGAAGGGCTCCAATTCCGAGACCCAACACAAGCCATTCCAGTCATCCCACGCAATCTCATCATCCAACCCAATCTACTTACACAAGTCCTGCAGCAAAAAATACATCCGGGCGAGTCGTAACTGCTTCTCCTAGACTTGCTGCTTCTCCTCACATCAGTAGTCCCGTTAGGACAAGAACTAAATCGGTACCTGGATTACCTGGTCCTGCATCTAGTCCTTCAAGAGCAGATGAAGAATTTACAATGGTTGTTCCCACAATTACAGGGTTAGAACGGATGAGATCTGAGAAACTCCCCCAGGTCTTTGACCCATCTGATGTGGAAGACATTAAAGCTCCTGTCAATCAGCCAATGAAGGTTTATGAAGACCCATTCTCAAGCACAGATGACACTACTATTCCAGGACCTACAGTTCCTCAATCCGTTTTAGAAGAAGTGCCTGTCAACGAAGATGCCATGAACCTGTCAAGAAATGGCATTAGCGAATTTGATGGCGAAGGAGCCAAGAACCCACCAATGTCCCCAGATAAACTTAAACAAAGCACAAAATTACTCGATAGCGGTATCTCCAAGATCAGAGCCAAATCTCTAGACGTCCACGGTTTCCGAAAACTTCAAGCTATGATCAGAGATAACAAAGCCGTATGGGGAGAAGGCAGATTCCCCGCCCTCTTGTTAGGACTTTTTGAATATCTTGAAGAACCATTAACAAATCTCTCGCCCGCAAAAGTTCAGGATGTGAAAGCACAAATACTTGCTACAGTTAAACTCTTGTATAAGAATTACCGAGAGTATTTCAGACCACATATCGCAAAAGGCTTTCACTCTATCCTTGTAACTAGATCCTGCTATGATGCACGCGCCCATATTGTCAGTGGCCTCGAACTTCTCGCCGATGAGCTTGTTACACTTGCCAATCCTAAAGAGACCATCCCGACGATTCTCGACTCCCTCTCTAACGAAGAAATGACATTGGAAGGATGCCGAAAGTTTAGTATGGGATTACATATACTCAAGCAAACTTTAGATATCAAATCAGATGTTGAGTTGGAAGATGCGGAAATTGATAGTATCTTGGAATTGGCGGCGAAGTGTCTTGAGAGCAAGGAGAGCGGAGTGAGACTGGATGCTGTGGTACTCTGTGTAAGTACGCATGCAAGAATCGGAGAGGCAAGATTCTGGAGTGGAATTGGTGGAAGAGTGAGTGGTGATCCAAAGAGCTTGATCACGTACTACATTGTCAAGAGGCAGAGGGAGTTGGAGGTAGAAAACTGACGTTGCGGAGGGTGACATGGAACGAAGGTCAGTGGCATAAGCTAATGTTTCATTTGAGCGAACGAAGGGAATGATGAGTAAGATCGTTGTACAATACGAGAGTCTTTTGTTTTGAGTGGATATTTTTGGGATATTTTCTGGGTGGTGCGATGGATTCTATGGTATGCAGCGAGGGAAAATGGAAGGGCGATACAAGGCGTTGTGCAGTGCACGTTACATATCAACTTTCTGGTTATTGGCAGAGGCGTAAGAGTTTGAGTCGTAGTCATAGTCATAGTACATCTATCTATATGTTATAATTTTGTCATTTGTGTGCGCTTCTATGCTAAGCTTTATTTGTGCATTTTGATTGATGACATGATTGATCCCATGACGTTTTCGATGGTTGCAAGTTGTATAATCGGTGCTATCTACTTATTGTTATATCACTGCTTGCATATAGGTACTCAGTACTCATTATAGAGGATTCTTGTAACATGTCAAGTTAAAATCCACAATTGACTAATTGCATTTTACTTGCACATTATAGAGTATAGAGCTACAACCCCCGATTCGCTAGGCTGGGTTCTTTGATCTTTCAATTTCCAATTTTCCAATTTCCATGTTGCAATTTGCCAATTTTCAAAAGCGCTGTACTCATGAAGTAAGTATGAGATAGACATAGGTTGGTGGAATGTGTATTAGAGAGTAGGGTGAACACTCAGCCGGGAGTTGTTTTGTATACCTAGCGAGAATTGAGATTTCGGATTTCGGGGTTCGGGGTTGTTTTGATGGGGAAAGGGTTAGGGGTTAAGATTTATGTCTTGAGTTGATGGGGTTTGTAGGTTGGGGGTTGGGGTTAGGGGTTGGTTATATAGTTGTAGATAGATGTGGATGTGAATATGGATATACTGAGTGATAGCTAGGGCGTATAGAAAACAGGAGATGAAATGCGCAACCGAATGAATTGAAACAAGTCAATCCTTCCATCCATCAATCTAGATTTGAGTGCTCAGCGTGGTGATAATTCATCCATCCATCCATTCCATCCATTCCATCCATTCAAAACGGCACACTCGAAGATAAGATACGATATACGATACAACATCAACGCAATACCCATTCTCCAAGTTACCTAACTAACTAACTAACTAGCCTACACGCATACACGCAGACACGCAAACATACATCCATAACCAACCAACCAACCCCCACAACATCATTCCCACGCATGATAACCATTAGAATCACCTCAACACGCCTTACCACACACACCGCACTACATCGCAGTAGAAATATCAACCAACCCATGAATAAACCACGCTTTCAATCTAGTATCTTCTCTCCTGCGTAAGCTACGACGAGCTCTCTATCTCGCAATCGACCCCCAAAGCCAATGCCAAAACCTGCCTCCCTCAGTGTCTTGTTGTGCGAAACGCATAATACCTACTCATCAATCTCCCCCTTTTCATAACCCCGACCCTACCCTCAACATGCATTCCTCGGACACGAAAGCCTACCAATTAGCTCGTTGAAGGAGGGAAAAGAGAGGTAGCAAGCAAGTACGTGGCTTTCCAGTCATTCAAATTTCAATTTTCAGATCAAATCAATCATCAATCCGAAAACACAGAAGCAAGTGAGGCACTTAAAAAAACGCCATAAAAATGTAAATTTCTCTCAATCATCTCTGTTACCGATCAAAAAATCGGTCTATCATTCATTCGCTTTCCAGAACTAACGCCCCACCCATCACCTTGCTAAACATGAGTGCAAAAAAGAATATACATCTCGACGCTTTCTGCGTATCCGACGCTGAAAGCGAAACATAAGATAAAAAAAGCTAAAGGTTCCAATCATTCAGAAGTGTAAGGTCATAGAAGATTCGTGGTAAGGTTATAAGCTTCTCTAAGCACCGGCAAATATGTCGTAACTGTTCTCAATGACGAATTGAACAGCTTGGTTCTTGGCGTGCATATCCGTCATCTCACGGTCTAAGCTGTGATCACGCATGATGGTCGGTGCAAAAACCACTGCCAGATTCTTAGGTGTCATCTGTAACAAATAATTAGTATATCAGAAGACCAATGTATACAAATGAACATACCAAGTTCTCGCTGTCTCGTTTTGCCACACGCACAAGATGGAAGATCAAAAACTCAAGACAATCACGATGCTTGGGAGGTAGCATGTTGACTGTGTTCCGTAGATGTGTGCAGCGTTCTGCATTGTCTTCGATAGCTGTAGTTATATTAGCAATTAACTTCTGTCAGAGTATGAGTTTGAACTTACAGATTGATTCTAACACTCGATCATAAACATCGAAGGTCAAAAGTGGTACAGGAAGCTTTCGGAAATATTGTTTCAAAACACTTGTAACCGCGGTGATATCCAGGTCGGGATCCGAGATATCATAGTCTTCAGTCTTGTCGAACCCTTCCTTGATAATGTTGACCTGCCCAGTACCTCCAGTCTTCCGATAGATACCCTCAACGTCCATTCCACGTAATTCAACTTCTTCAATGCAGCGAGTGACCACACTTGGAATTTGCCGACGCTCATAATCAGCTCTTTCAACAAGATCAGAACCGAAAAGAGTTGAAGGACTTTCGGCGGCGAGAATGCTACCACTAGACATCGACTTTGGCATTGACTGTGATTTCTTGAATAATCCAAATCCTTGGCGAGAGGGATCATTCGATGTAGACCTGGGTAAGCTTGCCCCAGAGGCATTTGACGCCGGAGATTGCACGTGCTCCATAGTCATGTTGTAAGGCATACCGATATTATCACCAGTCTGACCTGGCCATTGGTTTAAAGGCCGTTCTTGTCCGCTGGAGAAGGCACCCTTGAAACCTTTAGTGACTCCTTTGGCAACAGTTTGGCCACCCTTCTTCCAGTTGAACTTCTTTGCCTGTCCCTTGCGGATATTGACGACATGGGGAGCTGATAATAACGTCGCTGGCTCCATGCTGGGATCCTGTTCCATTGGGTGTGGATAGCTATTGATCGAATTGTTGTAGGTAGCACTACTGCTTTCCGATGGGCGAAGGCTTGCATTATCTAGATGAACGGAAACGTTAGACTTATCCTTATGATGGTGAGTGTAGATTCCTAGACCGTTTGTTGATGGCCTTGGGCTTTCCATGTTGGTATTGGCCGATTTAAAGCGTTCCTGGATTTGGTGGGTAAGATCATTGTTCATATCTGCAAGTTGTGCATTTTTAGACGATAATTGCTCAAACTCAACTAAAGCTCTATCACGATCGGCAATAGCTTGGTTCTTTTCTTCTAATAATTCATCTCGCTCCTCAAAGAGTTGTTCGATTGCGCCAGACATTGACTGTTTAAGGCGATCAAGCTTTTGAACAAATTCTTTGATGGCAGAATCTTCCAGTTCAGCAATGTCAAGTGGTTGTTTCGAACCTTTGGCACGCTCCACATAGCCAGCTAGAACCTCTAATTGGCGGATCATAAGTTCCGTTTGAGAATCTAGAACTGAGACAGTCTTTCGCTTTTCGATGAGTTTTTTGTTCAGTGTTTTCAAATCTTTCTCGTTTACGAACTGTCTCTCAAGTTCGGCGACTCTTTGTTCGGAGTTGCGAAGTTGTCTCCTCAGCAAAGCCGGATCATCTCCTGGATTTGGCGAGCTTATAGAAATCGGACTACTAATATCTCTAGGTCCGCTAGTGTCCTCTATAATTGGTGTTTTTGGCCATCGTGGTGAGTTAGGAGTGCGTGCGGTTGTTTCGCTGACGCTACGACCATGGCCACGGGCAGAAGTGCTTGCTTCACTACTGGTGTTTCGAACATGACGTACAGCGTTGGAAACTCTGCGAATTATAGATTGTGAGCCTTCGTCGTTGCCAAATATCCTAGCCATATCTTCATCCATGGTAAGATCGCCGCCAGCACTCCACCTTGGTAGATTGGGCGATGAAGCAGTACCATTTGAGCCTGCCGATGGCGGCACTGGGGGTGCTCTTGGGGTCATGTATGTATCACTGAGTTGTTGTTTTGATAGAGGAGGGCGAGTTGACGAGCGATTTGGAGGTACCATGTCATCTATAGGCGATTGTAACAAGGGGCCAGAGATTGATTTGCCATTCACTGTCGGGGTATGAGCAGTTCCTTCGGGAGAGGATTCTGTGGATGGGGAGGTTTCTGTTCCGGAAGACAAGCTCATTGTACTAACGTGACTTTTCACTGGTCCTGAGGCTATCTCCTTACGGGGTATTGAGACTTTAGAACTTCCAGAATTGACTCTTGAAACAGTAGAATTTTCCATTTCTTTTGGTCGTGATTCTAGTGAAGATCTGGACGTAATCGGGTCTGCTGCCATTAGACTCCTTGGAGAGTCCATTTTTGGCATGTTGCTGTCTTTCCTGGTAGGTATGTTGGAAATGGCAGATTTCGAGGAGTTGCTCTCGCTGCCAGTATAATCCGATTGAGAATCGCTTCTCGTTCCAGCCCGTTTTCCCTTTGGAACGTCACCTAACCTGAACTTTTCACTAGATCCTTGTGTCTTTCCATCAGAGGCGTCAGCAGTTGGCGAGCTTGCATGTTGTAATAGAGTATCATCACTCGTAGATGAAGATGATTCTTTGGCAGGTGTGCCTGTGCCGTTTGCTGCTCTGCGTATGCTGTCCTTGATCTGCGCCAATTGCTCATCGGATGGTTGATTTTTATCTTGGAATGCGATGTGCGGTGTTGACGTTGAATTCGTGTCCCTTAAATCCCTTGATCGTCTCTGGGGCTGTGGTTCAGTTTGACTTCGCATATTGTCTTTCGCGCCGAAATAATCTCGATCTGGTGCTTGGTTCTCTTTCGCCTTCTTTGTGTCCCATGATGTCGACGTAGATCTTGGTGTCAAGGTTGGCGCAGGGCTTGGATCCAGAGCGAGAGGTATGAAAAAGCTCTCCCCATCCCCATTTCCAATCTCAGACATTTGCGATATCCCTGAATATCTATTGTTTCGATATGTCGTCGTTGGAAGCGTCAATCCATCCCTGCCTGTAGTATCGGTGGAGGCTCGATGAGAGGAAGTATCATCGCGAGGTTTTCGAGAACTACTCCTAGATGAAGAATCCGTACGAGAATATGTTGGCCGTGGCCTTGGTGATAATTCTGTAGGGTTATCTGCATTGTGAGGATCCGAGATCTCACGTTCAGGGGAGAAGGCGCTTTGTGGAACGGCGTTCGGTGGTAGGGCGGGTAGTGATTTATCGACAAGCATAGGAGATTGATCGTCTTTTTTCTTCGCATTCGCAGCGGCCCTCGACTTTTTACGCCGCCTAGCCATTAGTGATTCATGACAACTCATACAAAATATTCCTTGAGATGTGCGAGCGTAACGAAGGTTTTCGATCTTGCGTTTGCAGTTCCTGCATCGAAAGCATGTTGCACAAAATGCTTGGTCACCGGTGAGGATTGCGAGGTCTTCAATTTTGTTATTGCAAGCACTGCAGCTGTAAGTGCAATTATTGCAGATAAGAGACCCGTCACCCAGGAGTAACAAATTCGCATCGGAATCCAGGAGAGTTCCGCAAGTATTGCATCGGAAGCAATTCAAATGCCATCGATTGCCAGCTACAGGATCGTTAGAATTGTTAAATTTTGAGGTCGGAGGGTTCATTTGATTGATTTCTCGGATCTTCAATGTACAACTCGAGGCTCAAATCAAATCAAGCAACGTAAGGCATAGTAAAGAAATTGAAGAAGATCGTGGGATCGTTCACAACTTACCAAGTTCGAAGGCTTTTCCCTCCTCGAGGATCTGTGCAAAAAATTCACTTTTAGTGGCAGATTCGTAAACACATTATGGGTGCATGGGACGGGAACACTCACATCACCACATCCTTTACACGGATATGCCACATCGTCACCCTCCATAGGGGATTCCAGATATGTACTATTGTCTGGCGATTCCATCTTGCCAAATGTATGTGAGGAGCGAGCCTCGAAAGAAACCCTTTTAATATCCTTTTATTTCTGCAGATACACTTCCTCCTCGAGTATCACGGACGGTGGTCCCAGGCTGAACATGAATTGACAGATGCGATCCCTCGACGTTAGGTTTGTCGATTTCTAGAGTGTAAAAGCGCACGGTCTGTAGGAGATTCGAGAATTGTTTACGGAGGTATGCAAGTTCGCAAGGGGAAAAGAAGCTAGTGCGAATAGACGATCATCAAAGAAACGTTCCTGGAGCTTGATTCGCGAAGTTCGAGGGTCAATTGAGTTGGGTGGAGAAAATGAGTTGAAGGGTTGTTGGCTATGGGAGGGAGAGAGAACAGACAGAGCACAGGTGAGGTGAGAGAATAATTAGTAATAGCCAGTAGTGACGGGAAAAGATTGAGGGATGGATGAACTGTGATATCGATGTGAATTGTTGGAGAACGATATGAGATATATGTCGGATGGAATCATCCAAAATCAAACCAATGCACCCTTTGAAAATACTACTGATATCGATTGAATGTAGTTGCGATTCGAATCGATCCGATTTTTTGAGATTTGAGACTTCTTGTTCAGCCTGCTGTTAAATGTATTATCGATAAGTAGGTCAGTACCTGTACCTGTACCTGTACCAATATAAACGTAATCTTGGTCCTTAGTACAGAAAGTAGAGAGATACTAAGTAAAGACGAAGGAGAAGACGAAGGGCTAGACTGGTAAAAGAAGGTTTATGCCAAACGGTGTATCTTTCTTGCTTCACCGTGGTCGCAGTGTGAATTTGGTTGGTGTATCCGTACACTCACTTGTCAATGAGGAAGTGGTCTAGAAATTCCCTTAGGCTCAGATCAGATGAGACAAGAATGGTCAAGCACTAGGTAGCTGTAGGTAGGCTCGAGGGAGGTAAGATTTTAGGAAATCGAGTAGAAGGAAAGGCTAATGATCCTTTAGCGACCAGCATGTATTTCAAAGGGGGTCGGTCGATGGTGGTGGGCAGAGTATCTACTGGTCGCAGTTCTGCGCAGCACGTTGTTGGAATGGGAATTGGAAGTCGTGAGATGAGACAACTCCCACAGTCTAATAAGCCTTTAGAACCCAAGATGGTGATAAATTATATAACATAAACATACGAGACCGCTCTGATTCGGAATATAGTGGATCAATTGATCATCTGGGCTGAATCGAATACCAATTTGGTACGATACATAGTAGAATATAGTGAGATATAAAGATTAACTTTTCTCTAGAAGTATCTTTCTTTCGAGGCGTAGATGTGAGATTGTTCCTTCGACTATCTACCCAAGTGAATTACCCCAAAAAACGCCTCTCCTTACCGCCGGAATATTCTTCAATTTATTCTTAGTTATTTTTCTCTCGGAAATCACCCTCCCGTTGTTCATCATGTTGTAGTTCAACAATACTGTGAACCGTTATATGGGTAGCTACAAGAAGGATGACCATTCGAGATACCAAACACCCAGCATTTAATTACCGCTGCAGATTTGATCTGCAGGTATGGATGGAGAATGTGTATCAGTTTTATACTCGTTCCTCGGTAGGGATATTCATTTTCTCCTTTCATGGTGTCAGGTACAGGAAGAATGGTCACAGTAAGGAATATCGATGTTCTTCTTTCTGCACATGGTGATTCCATATATTGACCCCAAGGAACGGGACGATTGACTGGCTGTCGTCTGTACTCCTCACATTCCGTCAAATATATATAACTACTACAACTGATTTCTAGACATAATAATAAGGACCTTCCATTGTTCTCCAATACCGAAAAGATATAATGAATCTTCGGAACCCAGTCAATACATACAAATGACCCGACATTTCAATGTTCCAACAGAGTTTGATCCGAGACCAGGAATAACCTTGGGTCGATGGAACCAAGAGAGTGTTTAGCCTACGAGATGCGATTATTCTTGCATGGTGGCACTTTTAAGGGTTTCAAATATAGACCCTCAACCAAGGAGATGTCGCGATGAACATAAGGACGGGTCACATCTTATTCGCTGATCGAAAGATGGCACATAGGGAAGATGAACGTGGCGATATGAACTTCCACGACGCATCCTTTCATCTCGTGTCATTTATGCTGTAATCCATGGATTCTTTCAGTATATAATGATTTACCCATGCTGAAGAGTGTTGTATCTGATGATCCCAAACAGATGGTGTATACATATAAGATGATAAGACGGAGTCCTTGGGTTCGAATGAGGATGTTGATATCATACTCGTGAAATTATAGATATACTCTGTACATACTAGGTAGTCACTCATTCGCCACCAATTCCCAAACATCTTGAATAACATCGTGTTCTTCGTATTACAAGATTATCGTCATACAGTACCGCTGCCACTCAAGCCAGGATAAGAGTACTCTTTGCACATGATACTCCTTGTTACGTTCGTTCTATACTCCGCGAGACTTCTTTTTGTAAACTTCTTTTTGAAGACTCCCATAAGTAAATCTTAAACTTCTCAATATTGGAAAGGCTGGTCCGTCGAGAAGGATGCCAAAAGTCTAGCTAGTAGTCAAGAACCAGACTAAAGTTATGTACCTCGACAATCCTCCTGTCGGTCGCCGGGAACAATGTTGATGATTTACCGCTTCTTCAATTACTAGATACACCACATCTCAAATAACGCTTGATTCCATTCAAACATGCGGCTACCCACATGTCCAGTTTGACAATTTCCCCTTGATTTCGAATCTTTATTTCGAACTCCTTGGACGAGGCTGAGTACATCATTTACGTAGCTGCTAGGTTGAAAATAGTTCATCGGAAGAATTAAACCCAAATTGCTCTTACGTCGACTTTCCTCTCCTGAATTATATAATTTATGCTCCATACCATTGTTCTGATCCGGTAGGAACCAAATTATCAGCTGAGAAAGATAATTCGATCGCCAATGCCCAATTCGGCAATTCCGCCTATCTGTCCTGTCCTAAAACACTACATCGATGTTTCAGCGTCAATTTGATGATCCTCCTTAAAGAAACGCCTGGATTTGTTTCGACCGCGTTTTCCAACAAGAAATTCTCACCCATGGCCTGTTAATCACCCCAATCACATAGGCAGTTGCAGAAAATATGGGATCTAGGAATGATATACCATATCCTTTTTTCCTGATCTCAGAGTTGACCCTGTCTGATTGAATTTCAAAGGGAGATTATTTGTGGAGAGCAAATCACAAGAATAGAACTCCGTTCTAGACCCTTCATTCAGATCATTGTCCCTGTCGCTTACCAAAAGTTTCATGCCGGTCACCAGTGCCGCGGCCTTTTCGTTGGTGGGAGAGCAGGGGAGTCGAAATGGTCACGTGAATAAACTTGACGTCGTTCTTGTCGAATACAGAGCTGTGCCACACCGAGAGGGGGAAGAAACTGTTATGAGCTTGAATGTTATCCGTGGTTCATATCAAGCACAACGCGCTATATAGCAACCGTCCAACGAGTATCAGAACAAGCCCCCAACATATCGCCAGCAATTCCCAACTCCCGCCTCAATGATACTCACCAACTTTTTCCAACCAACTGAAAGTCATCCGCATGAATCAACTCCAAGCTCAGCCCCTAATCTTATCGGCCCTGAAACTGATACCTACTCAGCATCTACAAACCCACTTTCTGGGTGTCGCCTATCATCCTACATTGAACCAACGCCCAGCGTAACACAAACTATAATAAGGTTAAGCATAAAGATCAAACAGTCATCCAATCGTATTACAAATCACATAATATGCACAAAATGCACAAAATGCCGTATAGTCTGACGCGCATATTCGTCCATCTCTCATCCCCCACTCACACGTCGCCATTCCCTCGGGTCCTTTTCAGCCCTGCCTAGACCATGCCTTGTTTCGTATTCAAAGCACTCGATTAGAATTGATGTATTCTACGGCGGTATATTCAACTTTGGCGTGAGTGCAGACGTCAATTCGATGTTTAGTGAACAAACTATCAATTGGAATATTGCTGTGAGGTATAATCGATGACATGATAGCCAAGTAGCTGTCTGATTAGCTGGAGTTTCAGTGAAATATTCAACATTAGTTTTTCTTGGTAAACAGTCAAGTCTAATTGTATGTCATTTTTGTGTGACTAGAACTGCTTCTTATATGCTGGGAGGTTTTACTTGCTTGAGGTAGATGGATTGTTCCCGCGTTCATGGAGAAATGATGATACTTTTCTTGTTGAGTTTGTGGGTTTTCCTAGCATCTTGTTTTTCAGTCTGAATCTGTAATGCTAATAAGATCACTTATCGTTGCAGAAAGGTCGGTTTCTTTAAATTTGGTAGGTGCGGATGTTACACATTGGATTTCTAGGAATTTGTCTGAATACTACACCTGCTTTCCATGTGGAACAGTCTACCCATATAGCAAATAGCATAACAAGTTAGTATTTTTTTAGTTTAATCGTTCCGCACCGGGCTCTGTCATTTGTTCTGTTCGCAGTGCCAGTGCCATAATTCGAGAGCTGCCCTGTCCTGTGATTGTTTGTAGCCGAAAAGTTTTCGTCCCGATGAACCATCTCATAATGCATTCGGTGCGCCTGATGATCTCATTAGCAGTACTATCATAAAACTCTCCTTTCTTGTCGTAGCTCCTGTATCAAGGTGCTTGTCAGAATTTACCTCATTTAGATCATGGGAAAGGACACATGATATCGCTCAAGCTCCGGGAATTCCCGAGGTGCTATCTCCCTCTCACCTTTTTGATATTCTGAAGTGATACTGTTGGTTCCTGATGACGGATTAAAATAAAGCTGACTCGAAGAAAAGTCGAAGAATATAATAAAAGCAGGAACAAAAAATGAACGAGAGCGCTTGGAATGTGTTTGCGTTAACGAGACTTTGTCCAGTCTCTCGCTTAATATAATGGAGAACGGTACTTTAATGCTAGCTTCTCAATTGTAGATTTTGCGGACTACCACTTAGTTCCAAATCCTGAATTACATCTCTTGAAGGCAGGTCTTGACTCATTCGGTTTCTCTTCATTGTACGCTTCATTGCACACTTCATTTCTTACTTTTTCGCTATCATTCTCGTCTTTAGAATTAAAGCCAGTAAAATATACATTTATCCGAATGGCTTAAAGTCTCTGAACTCTGGGTTTAGTTCCTGGATTCTGAACATCTCGTCCACTTTATCCTTAGCTACCTTTGTGTACTCCGCTACCATCTCCGCTGCGTCCTTAGCTACCTTTGTGTACTTCGCTGTCATCTCCGCTGTGTCCTTGAGCCGCGTCTCACATATCATTACAGTCTTCTCACTCCAATACTTTATTCTGAAACAATCCAATAAATCATTTTTTAGATCAGCTAGTGAAGCTCTGGTTTTTTCAATTCGATCACTCTCTGACTGTTGTTGAGGCGATGGTGAATCGTCCCGGATCTCAATGGGATTTTCCTTGCTTCCATTGGTGACACACATCCGCTTTGATAGTGACGGCATGTTCGAACCCATCTTACTTTGCGTATTGGCAACTTCGTAGGATTTGGATCTAGCAGTCGTTAGGAAGGCCTGCTGCTCTATGTTAGTAAGAAGTTCTGCTGATCGAACTTCACGATAATAAAAGAAACATTGGTTACTGGGTGAAGTACGCCGTTGGTTCCCGTGGGATTTGCCTGTGCTTGCGGTTTCCAAGCAGCAGCAGCAGCAGCGGCAGTAGAACTAGCAGCATTGGTACTGTCTCCTGCCGGAACGTCGTTGTACTCTTCGTGATTTCGCTTGCCATTAATCGCGAATCGGCTGTTCTTTATTCCGCTCAAAGTATCCCACTTCTGCAATGAAGCTAAAGGTTTAGAATGATTCGAGTAAAACGATGATCCATAACTCACTTGCACTCTGGAAAGGAATTGTACTTCGTCTACGAACTGGCTCGCTTGCATTCGCGGCAGCTCTCTTATAGTTTTCTCTTGCTTCCATGGCACTAATTGACTCAGGCATATTGGCAACAAGATCGCACACCAAACTGTAATCGACTTTACAAGGATGTTTTGCCCGGAAAAAATTAACCCCCGATTCTGTTCTGACGAAACCTGCCTCTGCTAGCTTCTTAACTGTATATTTATCCAGCTCCCCAAGATCCAGTCTGAATGTCTCTGGGTTGATTTTGTGGTTATAAATGATGTCTCGAACAATCTTTTCTTCCTCTTTTGACCAATGTGTGTATGTAAAGCGCTTTTTGACCTTTCGATTGAGCTCTTGATTGACCCCCTGATTGACCTCTTGATTAAGCTCCTGATTGACATTTTTGTTAACAATGTTATCGAGACTTGACGATCGAAGTTTCGGGAAATCTTCCTCCTCCGCAAGTCTCTGCTCGTCTGCTTTCTCGACCTCTGCATCCTTGGTGGGAGCTGGTACCTCCTTGACAGACGTCTCATCAGGTGGTGTCATTTTACAGAAATTTGAAATCGTAGATTTGCTTTGTAATCGGAAGAATTGGGAGGATGAAGATTGAAGAGATGATAGAGTAACTTCAATGTGTACAAGGAAGCAGGTGACTCGGTGATTTGATCTTATTGGGAGTGGGTGTCGATGGATGAGATGATGCCGTTTGAAAGAAGTTCGTGCTAATCAATAAATTGAACTCGATATTTGAATTAAATAAATTTTGCAAACAGATACACTCAGCGCAGAACATGCGCAGAAGTGCATAAACAAAATCCGACACAGAATTTGGAAGTCGGGTGGTTCAAAGATTGCTGTTGAGAAGTAGATAATAGGAAGATTTGCTCGCGAAAAAGAAAAGTACAGTATTTGACTCCTCTCGGTACCTCCCACTAGTGTGTCAAATTTTCTATCAAAACAGGTGAAATAAGTGATTCCCCGAAGTGATATCAAGTGAATAAAAGGGCAGTGCATACAGAGGCGGTTGGAAGAGGTTTAGCTTCATGGATATGAGAATAAGTAGATAGTCATCTCCTTCGACCTTCAGACGAGAAGAGGTGGCACCTCGGAGATTGTTACTGGGTGTGGTAGACTTTAGAATAGGATGAGGGGTTTCTGATCATGACATTTACTTAATGCCCTGAATCTGTTTTAAGTTGTGACTCGACAGGATGTCATACTTCGTGAAAAATCATGTATCAGCCTAGTTGGGCCGGTGCTCTTGCATCAAGAAGCTTCATGATTGTTCACTCCACGTCAAGCCCTAAGATGATGTACACAGTATTTTCGTAGATAATCGACTCGAGGGTAGATTCTATGTGGCTTTGAAGGTTGGAAAGTGTCTTGCGCTTTATGATTGTGAACTCATTATTGTATGAATACTAACTGCATCAACCATTTGTCCCACATACAAAGTTTCTCTTTTAATCTGATTACAGAGAAGAAGAGCCCTCGCAGCTCAAAAACAGATCGATGCTAATGACATATGAACATCTTTTCTTGTCCTCTTCTCTACAAGCTTCCGATTTGATTGAGCCTAGTTCTCAATCGAGCCTCGGCCTTGAGTTCCTCGTCAGCTTTTTTCTGCGTTTCCTCCGCCGCCTCTCGCTCCATATCCGCCCTAGTTTGATGTCTAATTGTTTCCAACTCCAGTTGCTTTCGTCTATCGATCGATGCTGCAATTCTTTCCTCTATTCTACGACGCTGAACAAGCACCATTTCTTGCATTTCTTTGAATCCAGCCTCGTCATCTGAACTCGGTAAATTCTTCATGTTGCTTGCGGAGCGCATAGGTGAACTGTTGATTTCGATAGGGGTATTCGATCTAACAAAGTCTGTGTCCCGCGTGTACAGTGTCGTGGGGTTTGGAAGTGGTGGTGAGGCAGAATACTTGCGAATATAATCCTAGTTTCATGTTAGCAATGATCAAACACAGCATATACTCATTCCCGCTCACTTCTTTGATACCTGATGGCAGCTGAGCACTCTTCCCATCATTATTAAATGCTATCTGGGAGGAACTTGACAGTCTGGGTTTCTTTGCGTCCGTCAAAACATCATCTGCTCGAGCAACAATCGACTCATCACTATCAGCGAAATCTACGTGCAGCCTTCCAAATTGCTTCCGCTTAGAACTTCCATGGTCTAACGAATTTTTGGCTAATTCCTTCTTCTGAGCGGATCTCTTATTTGCGAAATGGCTCTGAAATCTGGTTAGAAACTACAAATCTTTGGAACGTGTGGTGAGAAGTCAATCATACCGAAATCTGGAAGACACTAATGCCATGATCCTTCGTAACTTTCTTCTTTTGCTCCGTGGATGGATTGAGTGATTCTGTGGGTAATTGGCTTAGTGCAATTGTTTGACTTTTAGTAAAAACACCTCCTGAATTCTTAGTCTCCTTTGGTACTCTATCATTGATTCGAGAAGAGGGCTCCGTAAAATTTGCGCCGCGCGCATCAAGTATCTAGAAGAACGTTAGACATATTGGGGCAAATAATATTTCGATCCTGACCTTAAAACCACCGGAAGTTCGCTCATCGTAGTTCCAAAACTCGCTACCGGTGGAGCGCCAATATTGTTGACAAGCTCGTGGGGTTCTGACATAACCTCTCACTTTGAGTATTGAGGCTACATGATTGAAAAGTTCCGCTGCCGAGGACTTTGGTAAGCCTCCTTGAGTTCTCAATTCCGTGAAATTCTTGACTTCCTCGTAGAGGGTTCTCGATTCTTCCTCGCTCCACATAATTCTATTTGTCTTCTGATTCTTATCAATTATGTTATTGGGACTTTCGTCAACCTCATCCTCATCTGTGATAAAGTCCCCAGCGTCATCAAAGTCAGAATCCCAACTCGAGCCATTTAACAACGTGTTGCCACGCAGCTTTGATGGATTGTCGCTCATTCGACGCCATTTACTGGCACAGGCAAAACTAGTTCTTTCTATGCCAAATCCTAGTCCATTGAGCTCGATAGATACTTCGTCGAATAGATTACCCTTGTGAATTTCGCCGCATTCAATCCTTTTCCCGTGTTTCTTGATAAGTCGGGTTAGACAGTCTTCCTCTGGCGAGCTCCAGCTCCAACGCGCAGCTGTTTCTGCCAACGATTGTTCTGGATCGACTTCCATCTTTATCGATGGTCTGGAAGGTTGAAAGTCAGTAAAGGCTTCCAGAAGCAAATTAAAACCGCTATATGTAAGACAATCAAGATGATAATACTTACAACGATTGCATGATACAACGTGAACAGATTTCTTACTGCTGACGAAGACCGAAAGCTGTCGAACTTTTACGAGAAAAGAGGTAGGAGATAATTCAGGTCAAAGTTGGAACGCAAATTTCCGAGCTAGCGATGATAAACTACTATCAGCAAAGCTGAAATTGTATGATACATTTCTGAAAGCTGAGATAAAAAAAAGCAAAGTGAACCAAAAAGATCTATGTGCCTAAGTTTGCCCTCAGGATCAACTTGAAATTTGAAATGGCAGAACACTTGCTATCATTTTCAGATACCAATGCCGGATCTCAACTCGCTTGGGTGCGAAGAAATTTTCAATCAATGCTAGTTTATTTGGATATTATGAATTAGCTAAGTTGCCAGAAAATCAATTTTCATTTTTTTCTCGAGTTTTGATCTCTCACATATTCAGGAAATTGACACAAAGTCTCCTAGTATCGATATTTGTAACTGAGCCTACTTAAATATAGCTAGTCCATCGCTATCTCTCTTTGCGTTTTCTGACGTGGCTCTAGAATCGTTGTCAACGTGCTATGGATTGCCAATCCTTATTTTCATTGCCGAACGAATTTAGGGGCAAATGTTATCAGTACCTTGTGGTATTGATCTGATATTCACCAACATTTTGTGCTTACCCCGCATCTTTGGGCTAGATTAGTATCTAAGTGCTTCGTGATCAAATCGAAATTTTTGCAGTAAGTCTACGTAGTAATACTGGCTTTTTCTCTTCTTCTAAAAATACCAAGCTTGGAAGTGCTTGAACCTTCGCCACCTTGACCCGTCATTATGACCAGAAAACTCGGTCTCCAAGCTTTCCTTCGCAGAGAGGTTATGAAAGCAAAGCTTCAAATCCCCACAGAAAATGAATCCCCGAGATTTACGAAGGAGGCTTATATACTATCAGCTCAGCCGAAGATATGTGAAGAGCCAGAAAGAAACACTTTTCGGAACATTTTTGGTGACAATGAAGAAGACTATGAAACCCCACTGGAAAAATTGAGAAATTCAAACACACCATTTGCTGTTAGGTATGAGACAAAACCAAAGTCTGAACTAAGAATTCGGATTGAGGAACTTAGAAAGCAACTTCTCGCTGTCATTGATACTTCCTTCAAGGATCCGCGTGAGAGAACTATCAGTGCTAAAGAGCGCGATCATCTACTACGATCCATCGAGCGCTTAGAGGCTCAAGAAAAAAGAGAGAAAGACAATGCACTACGAGGTGTGTGCTTTGCCCAATATCCAACCATTTTTTGATACTGATAAATCGGGCAGCTACTGGGAACCTCCCCGAGCCCATCTCCGAGCATGAGAAAAGACAACAACAAAAGGGATTAGACTTAGTAAAGAATGCCCTGGCGGGGAAAGAAGTAAGACTCTTGCCGTCCGTTCCTTGTTCCTTGTGATTGATCCACATGCACTGACCAATCCCTACTCCAGAAAGCCAAACCCCAAATCAAACGTCCCTTTCGTCCACTCGACGACGATCCAGATGGCGAAACTCGGAAACTGTTAGGACTACCATTAAGAAGACGCAAACTCAAGAAAACGGGCAAATGGGCAGATGAGCTTCGTTATGTAGTTCCGGAGTTAAGGTATAAGGATTATGGAATTGAGACTTTGAAGGGAATTTTGTTGTGCGGGGCGGATGAGGAACAAGAGAGATGGCTGGGAAAGTGGTTTGGTAGATTGGATGTGAATGCTACTACAGGTGGTCGAGTGAGAGGTTCCTCAAAGAAGAGAAGCATGTAAGGAAAAGAGAATGGCTCGACCCTCTAATAAGGGTTAGCACGATTTAGAATATCTATCTTGGCGGTGCTTCAGAGGTTGACGCGTTGGATTTTGCCGGCATATGGTAATACTTCGGTTACAAATCTGAAATGCAAGCTTCTACTCCATGAAATTCTATAGAATGATTCTCATATGCTACGTGAGCAATCGACTTTTCCAAGCATTGCTCATTCATTCACCATCCAGTTCCATGCTCCAGTCTCCGATATACCGATCAGATGACATTCTACCAGTCAGATCAAATGGAAGCGAATGTGCTATGTCAGTTGTAAATGAGGCCAGTAGAATGGCAAGCGTCTCTAGTTTTGCAGTTAAAAACAATATTGCAGCAACATTCGACACCCCCGAGACTAGAATTCTACCAAAGAAGAGAAAATCACCAGAAATCAAGTGTCGAGAAAGTTTCTCGGCAGTGCAGAGGATCTCTATATCTCAATAGCTGAAGAGTCTAATAGGAGTTGAGGAAATCAAGCAACGACTAACAAAGCCTCGAGAAGAGAAGCTAGCTGCGCAATTGAATGGAAGAGTTGTTGGAGAGAAAAGAAATGATCTGCGACCTCAAAAAAGCCTTAAAGCATACTATAGAATTCGTTCATTCTTGAATGTATATAACTAAAATCTTTGGAAAAGCAAAGAGATGAATTGACTCGCCTCTTCTTTCATCACTCTTATACAGCTAGGGTTCAATTCATGTGAGAGGCTGGACTAAATAACTGGATTAGGAGAGGGTACAATAGAAACATGTTCTGGTCAATAATAGATACATCAAGAATAAACCTCCGTGGTTTCTTAAGGCAATGAATCTATGTATCGAGGTAAAAGCATGATTCTTTTCATAAATACCTACCATTACTTCCCGTCTACCTAGGATGTAGGACAGAATCGCGTGTGCATGTGACTTTCCAGTTTAGACCTACCAACACGCGCCTCGATTCGTTAAAAATAGACTTTACGCGATAACCCTGTTGCGGCACAGCAAGTTTGCTTACGCGCCTTCCCGCTTTTCCGTGTATTATCTTCAAATAGTTTGAGATATCATCGAATTTCAACGTTGAATGATCGCCAGCTTGCCCGTGGGCAGCAACTTGAGCTTCTCATTGTTTACTCTATCAACTGATCTTTCTTTGCTACCGCAACTACCTTCCAATTTTTATCAAAACTCTAATTATAATTTTGTTTAGATCACTTGCTCGCCAGAAGATTCTGCAATGGGAAAGTTTAAAAGATGGCAATCTGAGGAGATTGCCAAGCTAAAGGAAATTTGTAGTCGTCAGGAACATGTTGACACACGTGGAAAGAACAATCCATTCTGGGAGAATGTCGCCGATGAAATGGAAGGATACGGATTCGATCGTCAAGCAAATGCCATTTATTTTAAATGGATGCGTCTGATTCAACCAACTAAAATGAAATCGTCGAAAAAAGGTCCATCTAATCATGGGGACTTCAGTGACACTGAGGACGAAGAAAGAGACAAAGAGGAATTTGAAGACTATTATGGAGAGACTGACGCTAAAAGTGACCTTTTGTTCCAAACTGAGTCCGGCGAGGATGCCTCTAAACCTTGGGCAACAGGAAGCAATTGGTCGGATGAAGAGGGTGATATTGCATACCAATGCATCAAAAGTCAACGAGACAAAGAGAAAGAACTCAAACTGGAACCCATCACGGCGGATCAAATTTGGCATATTGTGGCAAAGGCTTTAGAACAACATCAAATCTACCGAAAAATTACAAACATTTGCTACTACTGGAAGAATAAGGGGAGAGAAAAGTACAACTTCGACGAAAGAACTCCAGATACGATTGAGAAATCATCGCGTGGCACAGTTCGAGTGCGTGGAGGGAAGTCTGCACAAAATTCTCCGGGGCACGCAGCGCGTCAAACTGACCCTAGGCATACAATTTCTCAATCCTCAACCGAAGAATATTTCCAGGTAATTATCTTTTAAGCTTTTGCAAACAGTAGTTCAACGGTTGTTGACAATGTTGAATTAACAGAATAACTCGAGGGCTGAGACGGCTATGGGAGATACACAAATCCAGGTTTCATCTTGGCAGCATGATCTTCTGATGATTCAGTATAGAAAATACAATGGCCTAGACAACCCCGTGATGAATAAGTTGGAAGAGGATACAGGCTTGAGCAGAGAGCAGATCAAGGTACGAGTGCATTGATTAAGTCACTATTCGAGTCCATCGTCACTAATGGATGAAACTCAGTTGTGGTATAGAAATCAGAGAGCTATAGATGCGAAAGAAGCAGATGTTCAGAGAGAAGTCAAGCTACAGACCGAAAAAGAACTACCTACTCCCATTCTCGATGGATCGGAGTTTCAAAGTATGGAATTGAAGCGATATCGCGTGTCGGACATTGGTTATCATCTTCAAGAAGAGGAAACCCCAGCCAAAAGAGTTCGCCACAGCCTGGGCCCGGAGATTTTGGTAAATAATCATGGGGGAATTCTGGTGGACTCGAAATCTCAGGCAAGTTCAGAATTCTGTTTTATTTTGACCATTCAATCGCTGCTTCTTTGAAAGTTTCTCTAATATAGAATCTTCAGGACAAACCCGAGACTTTTGGTCGCCGCTCAATTATACCAGAACCCAACGAACCTTCAGCGAATGACGTTACAATATCAACTATCGAAGTCCAACAACCTTTCCTCAAACCTATAACACAAAGAAACATTCCGGAGAGTACATCTGATGTGGCCACTGTTATGAAAGCAAATCGAGAATTGGAACAACAAAAGGTGAACGCGGCCGAGGAGGAATACAAACAATTGGAACTCGCTATAGTTGCCCACAAAGAAAGAGCAGATCTGGAGCTCAAGGCTGCAAATGCAAAAGAACGGGAGCTTAAAGTCCAACGGGAAATTCGCGAGAAAGCCACAAAGCGTATTGCGATGATTGAAAGCTTCCTCGACGACTACTAGGTGTATTGTGCTGTAAGAAGGGCATTGTAATCTCTTTGTGCTGGGAAAAGTTTCATGTCTATTTCTTTACTTTGGTTGAGATTTTCCACTACTCTGGATAGTTTCCTTGATAATGCCGACTTTGTCAGATACCTATCTACATATTTTCGATTCGTCCTACTAGTTTTGGGGATTTAAAGACCTTTTAAGGGCCACCGGGTATTTGGTTTGGTTGCTTTCTCTGGATAATCTTCAGGTGTACATATCGAGTGACTTCAACAAAGGAGAATACATCTATCTCATTCATAATCGTAATTCATCTTGCTAGTGCGCACTTCTCGATTCAGGTATAAGGTCTAACAATGCTGTAAAGCATTTATGTTAGTGAGGCCAGCTCACTTAAGCGATTCATCCATGGTTCTATGCGTGTAGATCACTGTTCTGCCATTTTGGGTTGTAAGATCCTTTGGACCATTCAACTCTTGTGGACGGGCCTGAGGGGGAGAGAGGTTATGCTTCGGATAGTGTGGGGTCTCATCGGTTCACTGCTGAGTACTTGGTGAGACATGAGGGTTTAGATGGATATAACAGTCAAATAAACGATAAAAAGCATCATTTGATTGACAAACTGCGAAAATGCTACGATTACAATCACTTAACTTTCGGGCTTAAAGTTCTGAACAGATCCGCTTTCAAATATTAGATAGCACTAACTGTTACATGCTCCGTACTCAATATATTAGTCAAATCTATTCTTATGATTATTTATATGCCAAAACTTGACAGTGCATTTTTATCTAAACATCAAATCACAAGCTAACAACAGTCAAGAAAGATGCGGAACTGTAATAAGAGCGTGCCCTAATGGATGTATTAGACTGACGGATACTGTCAAGGTCTTTGAGTATCCCGATCCATGGTTCTCCTGTACCTTCATAATTCAGAATCTCAATATCAAAATCGATCTGCAATCAAGAAGAAATCCAGATGACCCTGGGAGATGATTGGCTAGTTTCTCCTAATGGCAGTATGAAACTTACGGCTCAGATAATCACTTTCGTAATATTCCACCAGTTCCAGATACGCTGCTGCAGTACTGCCAAGTCATGCGTAGAGACCCCAGATACTTGCTTGCTATGCTCTTTGGCGAAGACAATACAAAGGATTAACATAGATTTCAATCTACGACGAAACTAGGGTAATAGTGAATACAAAGTGTGATAAGCAAAGATGAGAAGCGAACACATGTCCCAACAGTTTTGAATAATTCAACGTACTGAGAAAATCAAGGTTGCCGAAGAAAATTCCTTCCATTGGAGAAATTTTCACTCTACAAGTTGCTAAGGCTCGAGCGGCTTTTCGCATTGCTGAGAAGTTCGAGATTCACCTGTCGCGTCACCCATTACGGTCCATACGGTTCATCTGATGTGCCTTCGCGACGGATGTTTGGAGAATGCACTTTGAATTTCTGTCGTATATTCCACTACGGTCTATACGGCTCACAATCTACCTCACTCGAGAATGAACTCGAGAGCGCTAACTCGGTATTTGCTACAGTCTGTACTGACCATACGATTCTTTAGGCACGATGTCTATAGTGAACATAGACTCGGGAACGCTAGCGCGTTTCTCACTACGGCTTGTCCCGCCCATAGAATTTTTTCGTCGCGATGAACGTACTGAATACAGACTCGAGAGCACTAGCGTGTTTTTTAACGCAGTCTGTACTGTAAATACAGTTTTTCTCGTTGCTAGGCGAGGTTGCAAGATAGATTTAATCATCCTTCTCGCACCGCTCCAGAAGAACTATTTTCCTCTCTCGCAACATACAACATTACATCACAACTCAATCTCCAGAGACAATCGAGTTGAATTCCCTCCTTCACTTAATACGTTCTCTGCGTCTACGGTTTACTACATTGCTAGGCGAACTCTTGAGAATTACTTAAGGGTTCTGGATTTCTTCCTACTTTCAACACCTTACAACAACATCCACCATAAACACCTCCTCTAAACCTAATTCAACATGGAACAAAATAGAGGCACCAATTCCTTCGGAAAACGCAACAATGATGATCCTCCAAGAAGAGAAGAATATATGTTAAGACCGCAAAGAGAAGCGTGGGAGGCTTCTCAAGCCTCGAGAAGAGACTCAGACGCATACCCTTCAAGACACTTTCGAAAGCCACAGGGAAGAAAAGTGGATCGCTATAGACCAAACTATAGACAAGATAATATATTTTCTCCTCGAGTTCCACGTCGCAATTATGCGGCTCGACAAACTTCGTGTCTCGGCCCTGGTACGCGTGGGACCACCACTCAGAGGTCTGAGAATACACGCTTCGACACCGCGAGAACTTCGCTTAGCAGCGCTGCCGGATCTGCAGATACATCGCAGGAGTTCGAGTCAGCCCCAATGATCTCACATCCTGTAGATGCCGCACCTCCCGCAGAGAGAGAAGCCCCTCGATCAAGAGCCGAGGATGAGCACGAGCTCCTTTCCGAGCATGCCGGAGGCCCAATTCGCCGCTTCACCAAGAACATGTGTGACGTTATCACCGAGTCGATTACAGAAAGTTCCAGCGATGATTACTTGAGCGCGATAGAGATTCTCAACAGAGCGTGCGTAGACGTTGGAATAAAAACCGGTGCAACTCTCGGAGTGCACGACTGTTGGATGTACTGGCGCAAGAAGGTTATGCAGAGTAACATTGCTCTACTGTGGCCTGAGAGTATAGATGATGTCGACGAGGAGGTGCAAAAGTATAGGCAATTCAAAAATACCAAGTCCGATAGCACTAGAGCAGCATATGTAGCTAGATTGGCTACAACACCAGTCATCGCTGAGAGCTCTGCAACCGCTGAGACTACCGAGACTGTCACGGCACCAGAACCAGCTAAAGCTCCTACGTATTGGACTCGAGAAGAGCAGAACTTCCTTTTTAATCTGGTGACAGAGCGTCAAAATCAGCAATATCCCATGGGAGCCAGAACTTTCTGGATATTAATTGGGTCAGCAATGAGGAAAAGGGGATATACCAAGAAATTTGCGGAATATCGCGAATGGTTTGAGAAGCATGACCACACGCACGTCAACCACGACGAAACTGTTCACAATTCGCGACCTCGCCATCGTCGTGCCGGTGCTGGTGGAATGCAAGTTGGGGTTTTGACACCGGAAGACTCTCCAGTCGACGATACTTGCAGGAGAGAAAGAGGAGATTCGCGGCTGAATAGCGGTGGGATGAGATCTCGTGTTTCCCTAGCGCAAAGATCACCCAGGATTCCCAAGACGCCCCGACCCCTCAAGCCACGGATGGCAAGTGTGGTGCTACACGACGAGAAAAGTCGGGCGAGAGGCTATAGAAACCAAGACAGGACGGCAAAAACAGCAGAAAAGTACCCTCTACAATTGATCACGCCATCTACTGGCGAGCGTTTTGGACCTTTCACTACCGAGCCGCGGAAAGCCTATGATCCTCCTCCATCCCCAGCCGCCAGCCCGCCCGGAACTCCTTTGTTCGTAACCGGAGATGAGCCGCACATCGAGCGAGATCTCGTGCCATCAGATCGGAACTCGGCCACTTCTCGCTTGTCCCCTACGCCTGCATTGACAGATGATCAATCCATGATGCCAGATGAGATCACTAAGCCTGAGGAGGCATTGGAATCAAGTGAGACAATGACGTCAAATGGAGGAATGTGTTCAGGAGAGCCGACTAGGTTGGATCAAAGAATCGGTTCCGGAGAGACAATGCCAAAAGAGGTCGATGATACACCATTACTCCAACCAAACGAAACAGAGGATGCAGGAGATGAGGTACAATGGACAGGCGACCTGTGGGGCTTCGCCACTCCACCAACAATGCGACCAAGCGGAACAGATGAGATGGCACAAATCGAAAATCAAATCGAATTCAACTCTAGCCATATCTCAGCAAGCACAGATTCAAGCGATGCTTCCACATTCACACCACCTCCAACTTTCGATGATTCACTGACATCAAACGAGACAATCGAAGAGATCCCCTTCTCGCAGCCAGCCCCCACAAATGATATCGAGTCCGGAAACAGGCATAGCTCGGAATCAGAGGCGCAATTGTTGCGAGAACAGCAGGAGAGGACTGATCTCGAAATCGCTAACTTACGAGCGAATTGTCTGAGAGTTCAGGAAGCAAGAGAGGATGTCAGGAAGAAGCTTGATGATACTGCGGAAGAGCTAGATATCATGATCTTGAGGAGAGCCGAGCAGCTGGAGAGCCAGACTGCTCATCTAGCCGAGATGCAAAGAATCGAGGCGGAACTCGAGGAAAAGACAAAGGCTAAACAGGATTTGAGTAATGCTCTTGAAGAACTGGAGTTTTATGGATAGGCTGGAGGGAATGGGGCTTCCGATTGTCCAGGTTGAAGTCCGATGATCAGACGAAGTACTAGGTGAATTGTAGGACTAGGAGAGTGAAGTACATAGCATATCGTATCGCAGCGTTAATGATAATTTGTCAATATAAAATGCAAATCCCAGTGAAGAAATGACCTCAATCTCTGTTTATTTCAAGACACTAACTAAATATGCCTTTGAGAAAGTGCCATGATGCAAAAACGCTTGTTGGGAGCACCGGCCAGAACGCCGTAATTCTAGATAAATCTTTCGTCCATTCCTCTGTGATAACTTCATGGGTATCATAAGCTTTCCAGCCTTCCCTGAGCAGCTCGCTGCTGCATTTCTTAATATTCACCATTACATCCATTCAAATTCCTTCCTTCGACTCCCCCGATTTTTTTTTCACTTCACTCAAATACCACCGACATTTCAATTACCAACAACCCTCTTGACCTTTTCCAACAGAACCTGACTCTCCCTTCCTAATTTTCTTTGCCCGTTCTTTCCTCCACTTCTAGCCTTTGCCATCTGCCGCCTGAATCTCTCCCTTTCCTCAATTTTAGCCTTCTTCTCCCTCTCCCTCCTCTCAAACTCTTCTCTTCGAGCCTGTTGTTCTGCCTTTTGCTTCTCAGCAAATGCTAATTCTTTTGCAAAATATGCCGGCTTTGCTCCTCTCTTTTCACCTCTTTCCCTCTTCTTATCCTTCGCATCTTCAGAATTATTCGAGTAACGTGGAACGGTTTTGGTGGCAGTATCGGCTTCAGGTTCATCAAGCATAGCTTTTCTCTGGGGATGGAGCTCCGCTGGTTCTTCTCCTTCAACAGCGTCCTCTCCTTCCTCATCTTTTGCTACCTCATCCTCCTTATCCTCAGCGTCGGCATATATTTTCCTTTCATCCTTCATCAAAGGTTCTCTCGCCTTTAGTTTCGCATACGACTTCTTGACTTTCGCCTTGTGAATCAAGTCCTTCTTAATGGCAATGACCTTTCGACGCCAAGTTCCATCAGGCAAATTGTCGGGACCAACTTTGAAGCCGTGGCGAGGTTTTTTAGTAGTTGAGCGTGACGAATTATCTTCTTCGCGGGGGCGCTTGGTAGGAGCCATTGGTGGAATTTGATGAGTGGAAAAGCGTTTGTGAAATTGTGATACTGGGATGAAAAATATGAGAATCGAGGATATAATCTGATACCTTGGTGGAATGAATTGAACTGGAAGGGTCTTGTGAGAAAATTTTAGTGGATACTTATTACACATGCTCGATATGCAGAAATTTACTAGATTCACACCTGACCATAGTCGACCATCACACCAATTGAATACGAGTTTGCATGATATAATTGAAACAATTGATAGCTACCACTCTTTCATCTGTAGGGTACCCCGGTCCTCAAAAGCGATAACGTAGAATAGTGGAATTTTAATGCATCCGCGGTAATCGTAAGGTTATCGGTTTTGGGAGAGCAGAGTCATCATACAGCAAGCATATACCGGTCTGTACATACGAGGACCTCTTGATTTTCTTTCCTCTCTTCCATTTCTCGTCTTATTTATCATCTACATTTCTTACTCTCATATATATATGCATTCATATCGAACTGTTGAATTGCATTCTCATTCTTGAATTTATTGAACAAGCATATTCAATTCCCATCAAATATCAGATCATTATCTCATCCTTTCATACGTCGTACAAGTCCTGCATACGATACGACATCACATCGGCAGAGACAAAGGAATAAGGAACCACCACTTGTCCCCCGCCTCGTCACAACATCGTCCCTCCAAATCCACATTATTACAACATATAAAAGCTCTCTTCCCCCCTAAAGTCTCCAAAAATTACCTTGAGATGTTCTTATAACCAGACGAAAAGGAGCAAATTCAAAAGGCTCCATTCACACATCCATTTATCATGCCCATATTTCAAGATGACCTCGGTGACGGCCGAGAGATATTGCCCATTCAAAAATCAAAAATGTCACCCGTTTCAATGTCACCGCCGGAAAGAAGAACGATCACGAGGAAAGATAGTGAAGAAAGCATTAGAACGGAATTATGTGAAGGTCCTGTACCAGATACCCCCGAGGGATCAAAGACTATACCGACTTTAGGTTTGGATACAAACTTCAAGAACTCATACAGCGGAACATCGGATAGAGGGGATCTTATTGAAAGGTTGAAAAGGGGCGAAAGTTCGAGTTGGTTCCCGAATTTAAATGTGTGTGAATCGTTGCACTTCAATGCATGTGATTTTATATTGACAGTGAATACAGTTGGAGTCCCTACTTCATGGCCAAAGTCCAGAAACTCCCATTCGAAAGACCTCTAATCATTCCAATTCATCTTCCCTATTACCATCTCCCGAAATATCTAATACCACCAGGCCCTCGTCGGTAGACAAACCTAGCTTACAAGCTGGTCTAGAGATTGAACGACCAAGGTCCGCATTACACAGTGGAAATTTCACCGAAGGTCCTCAACAAACTATATCTGATAGTCCTGCGCAGGATATGAAGAGATTTGGCACAGTAAATTTACCATGGCTAGCTACATCTCCACCGCGAAATTTTACTCCCTTTCAACTCGATCCTCGGTTCCCATCAGTGGATAGAGCTGAAGCAGAGTTAAGGACAAGAACTCGTGCTCCATCGCTATCTTCTTCATACTCTTCGAGCTTTGTGTTGAAAGCACCAACAAGCCCTTTAGTACAATCAGAAAGTAACGACGATTTAGATTATACGTCAAATTTAAATCCAATAGACATTTCTCCCGGGACACCTAAAACAAACTCAAGACGTCATACTTTACAGGCTACACATTCAATAAACAATTCTATACCAGGATCACCCGCCTTTAACAAACCTTTACCGAGTCTTAGGAGAGACAATACATATCCTTACCAAGCTCATCAACCTCGGAGATCTCTTGCCTCTAGCATAACGCCCCACTCGACATCTTCTCCGCAAACACCGATTTTCTCGCGGTCAAGGAGACCTTCGTTTTCAGATTTATCACCTCTGCATGCTTCGATGGTGGGATCATATGAAGAGAGTATTCTTCGGGGACGAATGTCTACTACACCCTCGAAACCACTCGATTTTGTTGCTCAAATAGGGGTGCTAGGGTTCGGAAAGTGCAAACCAAGTCTCAAATGTCCACCTCATGTGACCTTATCATTTCCGGCAGTATTTTATGCATATGAATCCACAAGTCATGGTCGGAGAGGGAAATCTGATGACGGGCCTAGTCCATATGTTGGCTGTATTGATTTAGAAAACGGATTGCCGAGCCCCGAGAAGGGAAAGGACAATCAAAAGAGGAGGAGAAATGCTACGCTTGACAGAATACATATGGATGATCTCGACACCAACTCATCAAATTTAGGACAAGCATCAGAACGAGAAATCCGTAGAGCAGGGAAACAAAAACGTCGGTCCACTTCTCCACGAGCACCCCCAGGTGGTAGCTATCGCATCCCCGAAAAAGGGCAATTGCAAATCATCATAAAGAATCCTAACAAAACAGCTGTCAAATTGTTTCTCGTCCCTTATGATCTCACCGGAATGGAACCTGGCACCAAAACGTTTATCCGTCAACGGAGCTACTCTGCTGGACCTATTCTTGATTCGGCACTCTCATCCTCGCCTCATCGATCCACACCCATTATTGATCCACTCGCCGAGAGACCTACCCTCCGCTATCTCGTTCATATCCATATTTGCTCACCAGCTCGAGGTCGCTATTATCTTTACAAAAGCATACGAGTAGTCTTTGCCAATCGTGTTCCAGATGGTAAAGAAAAGCTTCACAATGAAATCACATTTCCAGAACCGAAATTCACAACTTATAAAGCAATTCGCGATTCGAGTTTCGGAGGTGCAGGTGCGGCATTGGCGGCGGAAAAAGCTTTTCGGAGGAGAAGTTCTGGATTTCCTTTGAGTGGAAATAGGAACTTTGATTTTGGAGGTGATGACGGTGCATCGAATAGGGGAGTGGTGGATCCTATTCCTTTTCAATTCCCTGCGAAGAGGGGTATGATGGATGGAGATAGTGATATTGGACCATTGGATTTAGGGGCAAGGGAATCGTTAAATTCGGAGTATAGTTCAAGACCGGGTACGGCGTTTGGTGAAGTGGAAATGAGTGGTATGAGAAGTGGGATAGGGACAGGATTATATGAGAAATTGAAGAAAGGCGATTTAAGTTATGGTAGTGATGGATTCTCGCCAACGAGAGTCAACACTCCCGATAGGGAGGGAAGACAATCTCCTGCCGAAGGATTGTTGGCAACGAGATTGAGGGAATTAGGTGTAGGGCTCTCGATGGAGATTGCTGGTGGAAATGAGAGAGAAGAAGCGGGTCTTGAAAGCGAGAAGCTAGAGGGAGATTCATAGGCATTATTAGAATCGGGATTTGTGAATATTGTGGTTACATTACCTGGAGTATTAACTAGCTGGATTAGTCTAGGTTGGCTTTTTGGGGTCTTGACATGTAGCAATTTGGTATTGTATCGTATCGCACTGCATCGCAAGGCATGGCATTGCATCGCATGGGTAAAGGAATCGTTTGGCGCAGTGTGGTTTTCTCGCGTGAAAATATTAGGGATTTAGGGATCTTGGAATAGGATTGGCTTTTATAGATGGAGGTGGGGTGGGATTGGAGCTGAATATACTATTAGTGCTACTTTGGAAATATTGGAATTTATGTGGTGATTTGTTGGTGGATAGGTTGGTGTATGGATGTATGTATGTTTGTATTTTGGTTAGTATATTAATAAGGAATTGAATAATTGAATAATTGAATGATTAAATGAGTTTAGGGGGGGAGGCAGTGAGAGGGAGGAGAGTGATGAGGAGTGTCGGGAAAGAACGAAGGAATGAAGATATTGTCAAGGATACCTATTGAGATTGAGATTTATCTGTTTATATGGATATAGGGTGAGTAGGTAGATAGAAGAGGTTGATGTTTTGATGGTTTGTAGTTCTAGATTTTAGATACTGCAAGAAAGGTGTTGGGGATTTGTGATAGATGGGTTGATAAATAGGTGGGTTGATAAGTAGGTGGGTAGGTAGGTAGGTGGGTGGGTAGAAAGGTGGGTAGGTCAAGGTTTAAGTAGATGTTATAACCTTTTGAGAGAGTGGGAAGGGGAGGGGAAGGGAAATCAAGATAGGGAGAGGGGGTAGTTCCTTGTGTGTATGTGTATGTGTGTATGCGTATGTTTTGATCAGTTGACTTGGATTTAGATAATAGAGATGGTAGGGACGAGAGATTAGAGATGATTTTTTGAGGTTTTAGGGATTTATTGGATTTATTGGATTCCTTGGATTCTAGGGATGAGATCTCCGGGGAAGATTTTAGGGATTTTAGTTTGTGTTTTGGGGGTTGAGGAATCTGTAGATGTTGGATGTTGAAAGTTGGGAATTTGGATATAGAAGAGGCTAAGGGGTTGATGAAGGGTTGGAGTGGGATACCTTGGAGGAGAAGAATATAGGTGTACCTAAGTAAAAGTTACAGGTGTAAGAGTGAGTTTGGAGTGAGTGGGAGTGTGAGAGATGGATACTGAGTAGATGAATCGATGGAACACTTTACTCACAAGAGGTCTTGAGGTTGTTATTTTTGCTGGTATTATCCGAGTCATTCTCGGTTTTGATATAGGAATATGGTTATATGGTTATATAGTTATTAAACACCAAAGTCTGTACAAAGTAGAGATAGAATTTCTACACCTTCCTCTCATCTCATTTATTACTCATTCACCTATCACCTCTTCGATGAAGAGATACATAGAGATATGCATATGCATATGCACACAAATACATACAAAATAAATTCAAATAGCGAGTTTAATATATGAGAACATATTTAACTATGTCTACATGTATAAGATAAGAAGAAGAGGAGATATTTATTTCTGTGGCGGAGAGATAAATATAGATAGATATGAATCCGAATCGCAAGTTCAGAGCGGCTATGCGAAAGAAATGTGTTTAATTTGTGTGCGTATTTAAATTCAAAATATGAACAGATGCTATAGATGATAACATGATATAAATGGAACATATCTGTGCCGTGTGCATCTTTGGGTTGAGGTTCTGAAGATGAAGTGGTAGAGGGCTATGAATATACATCCGCCTTGACACACAACACAGACATCCAGAATTCCAGAAAGATTAACCACATCACATAAATATGTTTCCCCATAATGATCCACAAAATCAATCAATCAACAGAAAGTAATTTTGTAGGTTGACGGAATATCTAGAGATAGATATTCATCCTGCACCTGTTCATTTACGAACTGTAAAGCATAATTCTCGTCTCCAATTAATGGGGAATGTTATAAAGTATGTAATTAGTCGAGGGAATGAAATTAGAAGACAAGATTATTCCATCGTTCAGACTCTTCTGTCAAAGGTTATTTTTGATGTTCGAGGATAAGGAGAAGGGACAAGCTCTGCTGAGAGAGTCTAACCGCCGTTGCGATTCGATTGATGGAAGTTTATCATACTAAAGTAAGATTGACGAGGAAAGGATATTGAAAAGCTAATTAGCTCGACATATTGGAAAAGCATGCTAGTTTTAAAAACCACATAATGCCTATTTCGCAACAGCAAAGCAAAGACTGGTAATATAATCAATATCGATGATGTGCAAACATGATCAGTAATCAGCTTATGAAAACCTAAAGTTCCATAGATGAAAGTAAATCTGACCAGCAATTTTGACACTAGAAATCTGGGCTAAGATCTAGATTTTGACAATCCACTCATTACCGCTCAGTTCGTCTACTAACCAAAGGACTAGCACTCGCTTGTTATACGTTCATACTAATACCTAATACTGGTACTGAATCGCAATTATTACTTACTCGCACGTTCTACTTAGGTACATAAAGCCCATGTGTATAAAAGGGGTGTTGTGCATATGAAAGTCAGTACATATGACAGCTTACACAGATAAAAAGTATGACAACACAATACGAGAAAACTCTGCCACTCAGAGAGTTTCAAAAGTTTGAGAGAGAAAAACAAAATCTGAATCATGACGACGATAAGAAGGGCAGAAATGAAGAATTTAATGTGAGTAGGAGGCGGTGAAAGGTGAATGCATTGACCTTGAATCTTCCTTGCGATCTTTTGTTTCAAAATGATACCGGACTCTTAATTGTGGACGAGACTAGAACTCATACCTAACTACCTATACCTTTGTAGTAATCCGTCTGATGTTTTCTGCGGCTTGTTGAGGCGTCATATCGAACTTGTGTGTTTTGGGTGTCTTTTAATCTTTCAGCAGGTGTGTTAGGATACTTCGTACGTAGGATGTAAGTTACATATACAATCCCATGTATCGTATGAATCCTTGATTTTATATCTTGTAGAAGTACAAAATCGTATTCAAGTGATGAAGCTGAGATTGAGTTTGGTTCATATGGCACCTAAAAATTACTCCGATTGTTGTTCTCCAATATTAAATGAAATTTTGACGATCTTTTGGGGAAGCACCACATGGATTTTGGTAACCTGACATACCATTCCTTTCCGAGGATCCTCAAATGTACTGTACGTACCTGCTCTAGTACACTTGGTTCAGAATGGACGATGGGAATAAATGAGAAGAAAACAATCTCGGTTGAGCCGAGGGTAAGGTATGGCAAGGTAAGAAAAAGCAAAGAAAAAGCAAAGATCAAGACTCAGGAGTCTGTATAGCTGAAAGGATTGAATGTTTGTACAGAATAAAAAGCCTTCCGATCCCCTACAATATGCTCATAGAGAAACCATCATTGAGCTTTGGTGGCTATCGTACGGTCCATCGATAAGTCTTTCTGTCCGGTGACGGTTGAAAGGTATTTGAAATAAAAAATGAATGATCAAAATAGTCAGAATATTCTACCAAATTAGGTACATACTTAGCAATGCCGGTACATCTCGTCGTGGGTTAGGTCCAACTTCCAGAAAAGTTTGCTGATGTTTTTGATTCATACCCAGGTGTCAAAAGGTCTGAGGACGGTCAAAGCAAATGAACCGTGGACATCTTTTTAAAGATCTGGGAGGCTGAACAGGATGTCCCTTGTGGCGTAGATGAAGGCTGTTCGAAGGCCAACTATATTCCTTATTACATCGTATTATTTGACGATGCCATGTCTGTTGTCTAGGTATTTGCGGCTTGATCTTGACAAAACCTGTGGGACAGATAGTGAAGAAGAAGTGATGCATGGCATGGCCATAAAAGCTTGACGGCTGACATCTTCCGACGGATGAACGTCGGATCACCATGTAGGCATTGGCGCAGCCGTTTTTATCGTCGCGGGCTACACTGATGATACAAGGAAGAAGGGAAATGTAACCAACAGCTGAAGGACTCGTCATCCTTGGAGGACGAAGAGGAGGGAAAGGTGCTCACACCCTCACACTTCTCCTTGATTTGACCGTACGTCACTGTGCAAGAGTATCAATAGCTGAAGTCCTTCTGGTATCATCCTTTCTGCATACCTACCTACCTGATGTGCAGTTTGTGTATGCACCTTGGCGAAAGAAGAGAAGAAAATAGATATGGATGGCATAACCTCAACTCCCACGAAATGTAAGATGTTAAGTAAATCTCGGAAGGATGGTTATGATCCCAGGATATTGTAAAGATTAATTCCGAATCGAATCTTTTTCGGTCTGCGTATTCCAATTCGGATAGTTTTCTGGTTCTCCTATGTTGTTTAACTCGTTCTTGTTACTATGCATGCAATACTGCCGTGTCTTCATCGAATGTACGTAGAATCATTGAAAGTCGAGAGTCAGGGTCCAACCGCCCTAGAAATTTAGCTAGACGAAAGTCCTCAAGTTAGAATGAATTACTCATGGGAAAGGATAATTCAAATTTACTTGACTGGACTAAATCGAATCACCATGAGTAGGTAGTTAGAGTTTAGAACTGACCAGAATACTTGTTTTTTGATGCGAAGATGTGAAAAACGTGATTTGAATGTGGAGGACGATATATTTGAGAGTTTCAAAACTTGATGATCATCCGTAATCGACTTAGTGAATTCTCTCTAGAGACCTGTGAACCAATGATCTACCGACCAGATACAATGTTAGGAAAAAGGCCATGAAGAGTAGTAGATTTTCTTGGGCTAAGTATGTGCAATGTGCCCAAGTGGAAGAGAGTGAGTGGTAAAGTATCATGCAAAGCCAATCAATATATTCGCAAAGAATTGGCTGCTGTGCTTCTTGTAACCGCGTTGGAAAGGTCGTTTGCTGCAAACCCTTGAAGAGCTGCACTCGCTTCTTAGCTGCGAGATGAAACTGGCCACTCGTTGCCCTTGCATCCATGTTAACCAGGGACAGGAAAAAGATCCGGGCTCGACTATTTTTGACCATGGCGCGAACATTTCAATTGGATGGGAAGGCGTCTGTTAAAACTGGTAACTACTGGTATACAAATTAATATTTGCGTCAACATACCATAGACCTCTTTCGAGACTCTGCACCTGGGATGGCCCTTTATTTGTGGCAAGTGAGACTTCTTGAAGGAGGATATGATGAGGAAGGTATATCGATGATAGCTGGAGATATAATAACTGGAGAAATGAATACCTCAGGTGTCTACGATGTTCGCTTTACATGTTCTCGAAATGTCGTAGAAATCCTATCGACATTATCATGTATCTCCCCTCATAATGGTTACCCACCTGGCCATAGATCCCAACATAAGCCGGGTACACTTGGACCTCCTAGCACCAGCGGAAAGGAACGATCTATGAATTAGAACTGACTAGGGACCTGAATAGCTTGGCGGGAATGATATTTCCACTCCACTGCACCCCCACGATCATCAAAGCGCCCTGGTGATTGAGATGCGACCTTACCCAAAAGAGTATCGTTGGAACTTTTCACATCTACTAGAGACTCGTACCCTCTTATGATTTTCATCCCACTTGCTCTCATAGTCCCACGACACTTCCCTCGATTTTGACATTGATATGGTCAAAACTGGCAGAAAGAAAAGAGTCCGAGTCAAGGAGCCAATGGTTGCATTGATTTCATCTCAGCTTTTTCCAATGCAGTGTAGCTTGTACATCTTCACAAGCCCCACGGACGCACAGTCTAAAGAAACGGTAGAACATTTCATTATCTCTAATATCTCTAATATCTCTAATATGCACCCTGGGAGGCAAGTATAAGAAAAAGGACTTCACCCACCACCCCTCCTTCCCCCCAAGTCAAGCAGGGGTGATGCTTTAACTACCTTTTGCTATTCTCCTTCCTACTTGACCCTCGTGGACCACCTGTCGAACCTCTTCAAATACCTTTCTTCGACCTCATCATCTTCCTTCTTCTAAATTTAAACATTCTTTCAACAGAAAGATTCTTTGCTGGGTCGCCGTTGGAGCCAACATTGTCGTCATATTCATTCGTTCCTACTGTTATGTTACTTTCCCCTTCGGAACTTTTTACTTCGTCACAATAACTGGAAGATTGAATCTTTCCTTTCCTTTCCTTTCCTTTCCTTTCCTTTCCTTTCATCGTTCAAAAAAGAAATTTTAATTCCTCAAATCGTTTGGTGAAACCTCGACTTTCCGTTTAGGACCATTTCGCATCTAACGGGCATCCATTCGTTTCAACCAAACATTAATTCGATATACCAAGACATTGTACTGCAGCTTTCACCCATTTCCTGCTGTGATAGTCCAACTTGCAGCAAATCACGATAACCTGCATTTCATTCTCCTTTTCACCATCATTTCACAAAATCATACAGAAATAATCTACGCCTCATTCCCGCCTTCTTGAGTGAATCCGATTTATTCTTTCCCACACCATCTTGTGTCTACCTAAACTTTTCAACCGATTACGCGGAGCGTTGCTCAACATATTTATTCTCGAATTTGACCTGGTCAAACAGGAACTCGGATACCGTGTTACTGAAGATCTTAGAATTACTCAGATTGACCAATTCGCTGGAGAGTCATTGGTTTGTATGTTTGATTCATCCCATATTTCCTCACAGACACATTCTGACAAATTTGCTCTTCAGTTACTCATCTTCAGACGGGCACTTTTCGAAACCTCGCGCATAGTGCTCTTCCGTTCCCAAACTTGAGATATTGCTGTCGGCGATTTAATTTTCTACCCACCTTCATACTACCCTTCTGCGGAAAGTTTATCACATTTAAAAACTGTTATATCGGGTTCAAGATGGTTCAATACGATACTTCACCATGGCCGGTGAGAGATGTGAGTAGCTTTTTCCCTATTCAGACTCATGTCTTCGCCCTTTTTCGCGATGTAGCTGTGAGGAGTAGTTCACTGACAATTTTGGTTCCAGATCGTCTATACCTCCATAGTGGGTTCAGTAATGCTTGCCGCATTCCTCGAGTGGTTTCTCTGGCTGGCAGCGTTCATGTATTGTCTGTTCAAGGTTTTCCAAAAGGCTGAGCACTGGTCTGTCCGGGTTTTGTCAGTAATAGTGGCGATTGTCTTCTTTCTCTTGAGGTACGAAATCTATTCAAGAATATATGTGTAGGCTTTGCTAATCGGGATCTTCTACAGAGCGATTTACCTGCCAATTATGGTTGTCACGCTTCCTTTACCGGAAGGAGTCACTCAATATTTCCCAAAGGAAATGGTTACCTTCCTTCAATGGTTCGGATTCTGGTCGTTCGCAGCTCTTCTCACCATTCCATGGCTCTTTTGCGTTTATCAAATTGTAACAAATTCCTTGGGACGAAAGAAACGTATAAAACAAGTGTTAGATGAGCACTCAGCACCAAAGGTTGTCATTGTCATGCCATGTTACAAGGAAGAACCAGATATTTTGGTGACGGCTATCGATTCAATTGTGGATTGTGACTACCCTCCTTCTTGCATTCACGTCTTTCTTTCCTTCGATGGCGATCAAGAGGATGAACTATACCTCAAGACGATTGAAGCACTAGGAGTTCCGTTATCCCTTGATTCCTACCCAAAGAGTATCGACGTCACCTACCGAACTGCCCGAATTACAGTCTCCCGATTTCCACACGGTGGAAAGCGTCACTGCCAGAAGGCCACATTCAAGTTGATTGACAAAGTTTATACCGAATATCTGAAGCGAAATGACAATCTATTCATTCTTTTCATCGACTCCGACTGTATTTTGGATCGTGTTTGTCTCCAGAACTTCATGTATGATATGGAGTTGAGCCCGGGGAACACCAGAGACATGCTGGCAATGACAGGAGTTATTACCTCGACTACAAAGAAACACAGTCTCATTACTCTGCTCCAGGATATGGAATACATTCACGGCCAACTCTTCGAGCGAACAGTCGAGTCTGGTTGTGGTTCCGTCACGTGCTTGCCAGGAGCTTTAACAATGCTACGATTTTCTGCTTTTCGCCGTATGGCCAAGTACTATTTTGCTGACAAGGCTGAGCAATGCGACGATCTTTTCGACTACGGGAAATGTCATTTGGGAGAGGATCGATGGCTCACCCATCTTTTCATGATTGGAGCAAAGAAGAGATTTCAGATTCAAATGTGTACCTCTGCTTTCTGCAAGACCGAAGCTGTTCAAACTTACCAATCTCTGATTAAGCAGCGTCGTCGTTGGTTCTTAGGATTTATCACCAATGAAGTTTGTATGTTGACTGACATCAGAATCTGGAAGAGGTATCCAATCTTGGCCGTCGTGCGATTTATGCAGAACACGATCCGAACAACAGCTCTACTATTCTTCATTATGGTACTTTCGATTGTCACAACTACCAAGAAGGTTCAAGATCTTCCAGTTGGATTTATTGGTATTTCACTCGGCCTTAATTGGTTGATGATGATCTACTTTGGTGCTAAACTCCGCCGTTTCAAGATCTGGCTCTACCCATTGATGTTCATCATTAATCCTTTCTTTAATTGGTACTACATGGTTTATGGCATCTTCACTTGTGGTCAACGAACTTGGGGTGGACCTCGAGCAGATGCTGGAGCTGCCGATTCGACCACAAGTCCACAACAAGTTATCGAAGCAGCAGAGCAGGCTGGAGATGATCTCAATGTTATTCCAGAAACGTTCAAACCCGCTGCCGAAGCTCGAAACAACCAAATCGTTCGCCGCCCAACGCTTCCTTTGTTGCCCCCAACTCGTCTCGAAGGTCGTTTCGCAGCTGCGGAGAGACTCCCAGGTGGATGGTACCAACATGTCAATGACTCTCTTACTAGCGTTGCTGTTGGACGCGTTGCGCCTCCTGGGCAAGACCCCACGGGATCCAGAGAATCTATCGATAGTTATGTGTCAGGGTTTACCGGCACAAACTCAGTGTACATGCCAAGACGAGTGGAGAGCATTATGGGAGAAGAGGATAGAAAGAAGTATGAGATTGCTCAAGCCAACCAAAAGGCACCAGCCGGAGCATACTACAACCAGGTAAGCAATAATAGTTCTGTGCAAATTGAATAGTGCTGACTATGTACTTAGGGATACGTATATGAAATTCCTGATGGGCCAGAGGCCAAGGGTAAATTTCACGATTCAGTGGAATCTTTTGCGTCCCTGGATGGAACGACATCAAATTCTTTGACAGTTCCTCAAGCATCTTCGTATCGAAATGGACGAAGTCCTCTGGGTCGTTTGTCTTTGATTCGTTCCAATTCGAGGGATGATCCAATTGAGATGGAAGATCAACGATCCGATAGAGATCAACATTCTGACGGGTCAAACTCTCCCGAACCGAAACCAAAACGTTGAGAAGAGTCTCCGGTGAAGATAGGATTTTGACATTCTGGAAGGGAAATGGGGTCAATCAGATTGGGCCTAAAGAGCCTGTAAGAAGGTTCATCGGCTGAAAAGTTCTACGGAACAAGCACACGAGGGTGAATTTCTTGGGCGTTACGAAGGGCATTCATATAACATGGCATCTGCATATTGCATCTTGCATTTTGATGATTTTTTCATACACCATATTGAAATGGGCATAGCGCGGCGTACAAACAACCATACCAGACCACGAGCATAGAAAGGCATGTGGAGGAATTTTGCATCATAGAGGCCAGAGAAGCATGACTTTTGGCAGGAGTTGTAATTAATGATACAAGGAAACTGAAGGGAGAGTTACAGTAGAATAATTCGAATAAAGTAAACAAGTCTGCTGTCATGTCTACGATTTTGAATTTAAACCCGAAATTTGGAGATTTGTTTGACAAATAGCCTTATTTATACAGGATGTGGATTCCCAAGAAATCGTCATCATTATTGTGACTAGACATATGATATGAATACATGGTACGTTTATTAATGCCAATGCCTATGATGGTCCTACTGAAACGTGATACCTAACATTTATTATTTTTGTGACAAAGAATAGGGCGAAACTCATTATGATGTGGTTTCTGATTCTCTTTGGGCTCTTTGATCAAAATTTGCCAACACAACATTTTTCCCTCCCCCCACCAAACAGACGTCACTTTACCAACAAAGTGGCTCAAAGTGGCTCCTACTCCTGCCAGGGTTGTGCTTTGGTGGCTCACCCATTTTCTTCCCCTTGGGTCGGTTCCGTTTGTTTTCGCCTTATCGTCCGCTTTATCAATTGTCAGATCATATCACGTGATGGAGAGGGGTGAACGAAGATAGTAGAAAGTGGGAGAATGATTGGAATTTGTTTGGGGGAGGGAGGGGTTTGTAGCTTGCTTGATTTGTTGAGAGTTGAGAGGAGAGGGGAGGGAAATCATTTATATACCTCGTACATAATACCTCCAGCTGCCTAGGTACGAGCAGGTGCAGATATATTCGTAAATAATTATGTCGATATCGAAAGGAAGAGAGGAGAAAGAATATATAAATATATTCAATGAATGTCCACGGGTATGCCTAATATTGTTATTGTTATGGATATTTATACCTAGGTATTT